>JASSUY010028922.1:74425-104481 GCA_032466535.1 Forpus xanthops
ATTCTAGGGGGGGGTGGGGAGGGGTTTGATGTAGGCTGGACTTGCTACAAGTTCCTTAGGTACTTTTTTATTATTTTTTATTTTATTTTTGTGTGTGTATGTTTTTAGCTTTCCTCCCTCACTAAAGAGCGAGTCTGTGTGGACAGGCTTGTTACCTTTGCTACCTCTTGAATTCATGAGAACAATAAGATGGTTAGTGAAAGATTAGGCTTTTTTTTTTCTTTTATTGTAAGTAATTAAATGTATAAAAGTAGAAGCTAAATTAAAGTTAAGGGATTTTTACCACCCTGTCCTTCCATCAAAAGTCAGCTAAAGAAATGTTAAAGCAAAGCTTGGCCAAAGACAAAGCAAAAAACATAGGTTGAGCTAGAGGCTGTGCTGGCTGCTTGGACTGGCTCATTCGCAGTCTCTTGGCTGGTTGTAGTCACTTTTATATAAAAGAAGAAAACTTCTCTGAGCTTTTTGGGCCCTTTCCAGCTTTGTTTATTGAATCTGGATCCCATGGGGAGGGGAAAATGTCCCCCTCATCTTCCACTCCCCCAGCACATCTGGGTCAGTCTGTAAACACCTGGCAGGACAGAGGGTGAGGGCATAGCAGCCTATAATTTACTAGAATCCAGAGTGCAATAAGGTGGGGGAGAGGAGGAAAAAGCAAACCAAAGTGTTTCATATCCTCCATTTTATAAAATTTAAAACACGCACAAAAAAAAAAAAAAAAAAAAAAAAAGAGAAAAAAAAAGAAAAATGAAAAGAAAAAGAAACAAAATGTTCTTACAACATCTGCATAAGACATCACAGCCAACAGCTGCTATTGGTTTAGGAGAGAAGACAGAGAACTTAGCCCACCAATTCTTGGCCCCCTTGACTTTGTTGGCGTGACCTTGTGGAAAGCTATGGCTTATTTCAAGCCTCCCGTGACTGTGGTGGTAAAAATTCACAGCCAGTAGAATCACCCCTTCTGAATTGAGTCAGGTTTACACTTGTGTTTTCTCAGTTGTGTGTTCTCTTTGGGTTTTTCCCCCACTCAAACCAGTTCAGTCTCTGCGGAAGGTTCTCCAGACCTCACGCTTTGTCTGTTTCAGAAAAGAAACAAAACCAATTTTTTTAAAGTTTTGACCAAAAAAAAAAAAAAAGAAAAAAGTGATCATGTTTGACTAAAACAAAGGAATATAAGCTTCATTTTCTATTGGGTTTTTTTTTGTTTGTTTTTTTGTTTGTTTGTTAAGGTAGAATAGTCCATAAGAACTTTTTTTGGGTCAATTTAATGAACTGAGGAAACTGGAACCCAGGCTCCAAGCAATAGAGATCCCAAAGGCCAAGCTTTGGCCTGGTGTTATGTTACAGGGAACACGCTGGCCCCTCTCCTGCCATGCTCCAGGGTGCTGCTCCCAGTGCCATTGTCTGCCTGCCCCTAACCCTGCCAGAGGGGAGCATGGATTTGGGTTCTTTCCTAACTGTTCTGAGATGTGCTGTTTTCTTCTGGGGGGTTAGGTGTGATTTTAGTGTCTTTAGCACTTCCACATTTTGAATATATATTGAATTCTTTCTTGATTCCTTGCCAAACCCCCCTGAGAACATCCCCAAAACCGCCTTTGGGGAGGACAGGGAGGGCCCTGCCATCTACCTTTTTCTCAGAACAAGTCTCAGCACAGGGCTGAGGGACAGCAGTGCAACATTAATTCCTAGGCACTTTCACCTTGCCTTTACCTTCCCTCGAACCACCCTAAAGCTGAGCTGAATCCCACCCTGGCTCAGGCTGCAGCTCCCTTGTGGGTTTGGGACGCTGGTCCCCCCATTCCCTCGTGGCCCTGCAGTCTGCCCAGCAGTGTTGGGGGCGGCAGGAGGGTGTCTGCAGAAGCCAGCCCTGGGACAACAGCTCAAGCTGTGACCCACTGAGCCAAGCCATGGAGCAGCCCAAGGCATGAGGAAGCAGTGAGCTCCTCAGCAGGCAAATAACTCGCTCCCGTCTCTTAACTCCATTTCTACAAGCATGTGTGTGGGTGATGTAGCCTCTCCCCTCCCAGGCCCCCTCGTCATTTGTTTCTTAAGCCTTTGAGAATCATGTTGAAGTTTCAGGACCCAATGCTATTTTTACAAACCATTTTTCAGAGCATCTTTCTTTTTTAACTTGATCCCCTCCCCAGCACTTAAACCATACGACATAAAGTCTGTGTACAGCAAGAGTATTGTACAAAAGGAGATTTTTGTTCTTTTTGTTTCCAGGTAGCTGTATAAAGTTGTGTTCCATAGATTGAGTATAAACAACATTTTCCAAATTGTGACAGTAATAATGAATAATTAAGAATACTCAAAGCTTCAGGGACTGTTTCAGGCCTGCTTGGGGCCTAAACACTCAACTGCATTTGTACGACATAGTATTGTATCAAACATTTTTCTGTATTTTAATGAGAAAGCAAAACACTAGTTTCATATTTAAGATTTTAAGAGTTTTGGGGGGGGTGGGAGTTGCATTTTTTTTGGTTTTGTTTTGTTTATTTTTTATTTTTTTTTTAAATACACAAAGAGCCTCAAGAGGAATAAAACAATTTAAAAACAAACAAAAAAAAACAAAAATTAAAAAAAAAAAATAGAAGAGGCCAGGCAGCTTAAGTATATGCTTTAGTCACTTAGTTCCAGAATGTTTTCGGAATAACAGGAAAAAAGATAAACTAGCAAAAGTTGTATAAAAGAATAAAGAAGCTCATACCCAAATTCACAAAACTATTTTTTAAACCAAAGCACATTTGAATGAGTATGGAACCTCACTTGTCTCAGAAAAGTACTAATATATTTATCTCATTGTTTACATAAACTTTTACAGTTTCAGACCTCAACAGATCTAGGGGCCAGTCAAAATTAATCTTTACTTTTTCCATTGGTTTGTCTGTGAAGGCTACGCAGTGCTCCCCAGCTTGGGAGGGAGACCTGTGTCCCAGCCTGCATTCCAGCGCTGCTCGGGAGGGCACTGACAAATATGGCATGTAGATACTATTTTCTTTGTCTTCAACCCATAAGAGATGTTGCTGGGAATGAGACCCAGGCACTATGGTGGTGGCATTCCAGCCTACCTCTTCCTCAGAGGAGTCTGAGGGTATCAAGAGGGCAAAGACAGACGCAAGATGCTCTAGAGATAGAGAAGGATGTTGTCAGAAGATGGGAGCTGCTGTACCCAGCACATCTCCTTACTCTTAGCCACGGGGAGCTGGGCTGAGCTGCTTTCCAATCCTTTACCGAAAAAAACCCAAAACCAAATTCCTGGCAAAGAAAGCCCCAAAAGCCCAGCTCTGTGCATGTGAGGGAATTAGCAGCAGCCACAAAGTTCACAGAAGACACCAAAGAGCTATTGACATGCAGCTTCTGTGAAGCTTTGTGGCTGCTGACATGGAAGAGTAACGCACAACTCGGAAGGGCCCCTCTGCGCCTGGCAGGGCTGTGGCAGAGGCGGCTGCTCTCCCTGCGCTGATTTGGGTAGCTTTAATGGTGTGGTGTGAGGGCAAGAGCACGGCCCCTACCTGCCTCCTCCTGTTCAGAGCTGTGCTGGGGCCTGAGCTGTACTGTTGGGACCATCTGAGCCACCTCTTCATTGAACAGCTGGATTGATTCACTCCAGACTTCACAGTCACACCCAAAGAGCCCAGCCAAAACTCCTAAGGCATTCTAGGCGGGAACCTAAGCTTGATTTGCATGTTAGTACAGTTTAAAGATAACCAGTGAAGGTGGTTTGCTAAAATACTGCTGAAGCCAAAAAAAAGGATTAAAAATAAGGCTCCCCATCATTAGTCTTGACCCTTTGTAGCTTTTACCTTCTACACCAAAGCCACCTCAAAGATTTGAGGGGGGGCTGATGGAAAATGAAATATTAATTTTGCCTGGTCTTAATATCTAACAAAGATGGTGCAAACACTATTTGACAGTGTTGTTTTTGTATCAATATGTATGTGCAGTAATGAATGTATTTATTTCTCAGATTCTGTATGCACAGTTTTGCAATGTAATTCAGAAAGTTGCAAACACAAAGATGTGTCCGCAGGGTCTTCTCTACAGGATTTCAAAAAAAAAAAAAAAAAAAAGAAAAAATATATTAAAAAAAAGAGAAAAAAAAAAAAAAAGAATCTCAGAGACTCTCAGCATAGCCATAAACCATAACCTGTGAAGACAATACAAAGACTGGACTTTTGTAGCTTTGCATAGAAGAGGAATTTATGTTTTGCTGTATTTAAATGTTTCAATTTACAGTGTCACTCTCTTAAGATTCCTGTTTTGGTTTTTTGTTTTTATTTCCTCTCTCTCGTGTGTGTGGAAAGCATTGTTTTCAAGCAGTGCAGGTTCAAAGTCTGGGTTAGCAGTATTTTACCGTGTCGCTTCAGTTCTGAAAAGCAGGAGTGTGGGTCTTGACCAGGGAAACATCCAGTGCACTCAGTGACACAAAACCAATTCTGAGGTGAGTGCTGGCAAAATCCAGAGAAGGTAAAAGTCATCAGAGGAACAGCTGTGTGCTTCTGATTGCAGCTTGTGACTGAGACCAGCTTCTTGTCCTGCCTGACAGGACATAGCTCCTTTACTTTCCCTCATCCCTCACTCACTGTTTACTGTGGTAGCAATAAGGATCTCAGAACTGGGGAGTTGATGCCTACGATACCTAGAGGAAGTTTTGTGCCATATCCAACAGCCTCTGTGCCATCTTCTGATGGGCCTTGCAAACTATATTGAAGCATCAGATTCCCTGTAATGTAATGTGCTAAGAGTCCTAGGGTCAAGCTGTACACAAAGCCTCTTATTCCAGCAGTACTGGTGGAGTCAGCAGTTATGGACCTCCTACAGCCTTAAAAATTAGCATAAAGAAAGGATGTTTGTTGATTTAAGGATGTTTGCCAAATTCAGAAACCTTTCCAATCAGCTGTGCTGGAGTTAAGGGAAAAGCAAATAGAAAACAAAGAGACAAAACCTTCCTACATTTTTAATGGGTTACCTTGCTCTCCCCAGACAGCATAAATGCTCACCATTGAGATAGCATGTTTGAATAAACATTTGTTTAAGCAAGAGTTTAAAATCTAAAGGAACTCTGAGCTGTAATTCTGGAATAATTCAATAGACTTCTAGCATTTTTTGACTTAGTTTTTGTTTAAACTTAATAATTTGCTCCACATCAGCAAAGTCTCTCCATTCCTTGTAAGCCCCCTTTTTTCCATAAGCTTACCTTGCAGTCCAGAACTGACCATGTTCTTGAAAATTTGGTGGTTACTTTCAATGGCTGAAAGTAGCTTGCTGCAATGTTTTAAGTCTCATGGTACTTTATTGTCCTGATTTTAGTGCAGGGAACAAGCAAGCAAGCAGTAGCAGATTCTCAGCCTCTTTCTATTCCTCGAATTTTGCATTTTTCAGAGTAGGAAATCTCACTTTTGATGATTTCCCATACAACTTTCTAAATCTGCTGCTTTCCTTGTAAAAGGAGAAGATATGGAATCCCTTGTGAGGCAGTTCCAGCTCTGCTGTAAGGCTCTAAGCTGGACCTCCTGATCAGGAAGGATTCTTTCTTTCAGCCCTAGTTAATCTCTGTGTCACAACAGAATTACTATTTATTTTCCTGTTTTAACTGTACTCAGAGACACTGAAATACAAGTTAAGAGCTTTGTTCAGTTGTCTCCTATCCCCATCTTCTTCTTTCCTTCCTTCCCCATTTTTACTAGGTATTTTGAAGCTCAGTGTTGAACACATGGGGATCGATGGATCAGTGTTTTTGAACAGAGCAGCCCCTGTGCAATGCAGTAGGGAAGGTCTACACCAGAACACTTCATGCTACATTTGTTGGCAGTTGTTGGCAACTGGGGGACACAATTCCTGGTGCTTGTTTTCCCTGAGGATGGGATGGTTTTAAACATTCTCATTCACAAGTTATCAGTCAAAGCACCTCACACAACTGTTCTCTTAACTTCTATAGGAGTTTGGCTGGCTGGGGATAACTTTTCTATGAGGAGAGGATCTTATTCTGGCTGGTTGGATATTTTTTCCCCATTTTATTTGAATACTTCAACTGAAAAAGGGATGTTGCATCGCTCTTTGTTTCATTTTAATTTTAAGCCTTAACTATCAGTCAGTCGAGGAGCCCTGGATGTTTCCTGGGGAGGGGAAAGGAGGGAAGGGCAAGGGAAAGGCCGACATTCCTGCTGCAATGTTCTGTTCATTTCCTTCAAGAGCTTGAATTCAGGTCAGAGCCACACATAGTTTGTGGCTTCAACTCAAGTGTCATATAAAAAATACAGAAATTATAATATGATCTCAGCATTCAGAAATTTGCAGTCTTAATGTACAGTGATGAGAAACTGTTATTTTATGATCTTTTCATTAAAAGCTTGATTGAAAAATTACATCTTTTGCTCTAGAGTTCACCCTGTTCCTATAGCTCTCTCCATGTTTTCTCCTCATTTATTCCTGCCCAGGTATTTGAACCAGCTACTTCACAATGCAGACACCCCCCACGCACACGAAGCCAAGAGAGCCACACACAGCTTCTCATTTTAAGCCCCTATACAATCTGCTCATAAGCCAAAATCTGATGCACATTAGAATATATAGAAAGGACGAACTGCCTGGGCCTGGTGCACAGTAAACGTGCAGGCAATGAATAATGGAGAAACGATAATTCCACCTTTCTTGTTGTGACCCTGCACAAGTTGAGGCTGGTTTTGAACAGCTACCTCTGCCTTGTTCACAGTTTGAAAGCAGTGTTTGGCAGAGACAGTAGATGGACCTGCCGATCCATAAATCCCTTCAGTCCATTTGGATTGTAAATCTGACTCCCTGAGCACACCTTTGAGGAGCAGAGAAGCAGCTGAGGCAGAAAAGTTTCCAAAAAGGAATGCTGGTTCTCCATCTACCTGTGGTGCAGGTAAAAAGGGGAAATGCTTCCAGGGAAGATGGCTGTAAGCAATGACAAAGACACCCACTGCAGATCTCAGCCTCACCAATGTTAAGATCCAGACATTTTTCCTGAGACAGGTTAAGTGTGTCCTTAGTAAAATTAATGAACATTACCTTGGGCTGGGTTCTCAGTGTTGTTTTCTGGTTCCCAAGCCATCTTTTTGGATCTAAGGATCCTTCAATAAAATACCTATTTAATGGAGACAAATTAAGCATCTTCACCATAACACAAGATCCAAGCCTAGTATTCTGCAACACTTCCCTTTGTCACAGTACTCATCACCACAGTTTTGCTGTTTTCTCCCAGACCCTATTGGAATACCTTAATATGCATCAAAATAACCCTGGTGTTGAATTCATCTATTTCTTTCTGATCCTTCTTCCTTTCTTTCTAAACACAATGCTGACTATATTTTAAAGTGACTGACTGAAGGAGCTTCAAGTTTTGTCAGTTTTCTGACAGGCTGCACAGTCAGCAGCACTGGTAAGAAAATAATTTTTATTTGTCCTTGGAGATGTGTTTTACCCAGCAAGGTTAAAGAGAAGGACAAAAATGAACAGAAAAACAGATGAAGAGCTACAGAAAACCAGAGGCTGTTTTTCAACAGCTCAGATGTGGTAATGAGCCTGTTCTCTTCCCCCAGCTGCGAGTGACTTGTCTTTACCTTTTTCTTTCCTTTATTTCTAATTTCTTCTGGAAGTTTTTGCTTCCTGGCACCCATTTCTCTGTGGCATTAGTGGTTTCCAGCATAGTTAATAGATTGCATGTTCTATTTTACTTTCTTTGCCATGGTAAGCTCCTTTTCACCTCAAAAGATCCCGTGACAACTATCCAAAACTCTTCATATAATTATTCACAACTGAAATGCAGCTGCCTCTGTGGTGGAACACTGAAATATGTACAACTGAAGCACAGAGCACAGGATGTAAAAGATACCAGATATGTCTGGAATGCCTGGGAATTTGTACTTTCTTCCCTCTGCTTTCATTGCCCCATTTATTGGTGGGACTTCTTTTCTCCCAAACCCACACTTGCTTTCTCTCCACTACTCTTCTCCCTTTTGAAAAGCAAACAGACTTTGGGTCAAACCTTTGAATGATAGGCTTGGGTTTTGCTTTTCTGCAGGGAATACAATTTCATCAATTTTGGGGCTTTTCTATTAGAACAAAACATCTCAATTTGTTTAAATGAAATTTTATTTCAGCCACTGGTGAAGTTCCGTTTGCTGAATAGACACAGATGCAGAATGTTTGTTTGTTTCATGAGAACTCTGATGATTGTTCCCTTATTTAGAAGTCACAAGGGAAGGACAGGTTTTTTTAAAGAATAATTTCAGTAAAAGCCAAAAGACCAGCACCTCACTTTGCAAATTACTTCTAAAGCATGCCTTCATCCTGTTCTGTATTGAAAACAAACTGAAGGACTGGAGGTTTTATCTGCAAGTAATGCAGAAGCTGTTATCAACTATCAATTTTGTGTATCTACCTGGGTTTTGTTTGTCTGGATGCACTACAAAGTTGCCCAAGTTTAAACACTGATTTTGTGTGCACTTGTGCAAAGCCTGCTGTGTACTAAGTTTAGCGTGCCCTCGCTTAAACTGTAATAGCTAAAGCTGGTGCCTTTACCTCAGCAGAACTCACTGTTCTTTGTCTTCTTTTCTTGAGCAGTGGCGGCCTCCCATAGACTGTGCCTTGAGAATCCAACTGTTTCTCGGTGTTCATCTCATTAAGACTGTGTTCTTCCAGCATCCTGTCCCTTACTTTGAGGTATCTGGATTACAAAACCTGGCATACAGGGCCAGAAATACTCCAAAGTTTGCTGTTTGGACCAAAATTTGCCTCCTTCTACAACCCCTCTGACACTGCTCTTGCTTCAGTTCCGCAGTTTCCTCCTATCCTAGAGGTCACCACACCACACCTTCCTTCTTTCCTTTCATGGGCTCTGTAGCAGCAGTCAGTTTGGTTTGGGTTTTTGCTGTTTTTCTTTTTATCTCTGCAGTTGTACTGTCTTAGTGATGAACACTATTGGAAACTGCTGCAGAGCAAGCTCTGAGTCCATATGTTTCAGCTCATAGGCTGAGCCAGCTGTAGGAAAGCACGATCTCCCTGCAATTACAGTGCATCCATACTCCAATACTGTAGAGTGAAAAACATTCATCATACTGTCTTCTTCTGTTCCAGGTGCTGAGAGGCCAATGTAGCTGGTATGTATCAGTCTGGGAGGTGACAGAAGGCCCTGCCTACTTGCTTTGCCTTCTGCCTTCTCGTCATTTTGCTCCTTACCTTAGTTCCTTGCTCAGTTACAGAGAGCACCAGGAGAGGAGAGATGTTGTGGGGCTCTCTCAGCAGGACAGTCATTTTTTTGATAACTGGGCTCTGAAACAAGGACCTAATTCTTCCTCTCAGTTCTTGTCCATCCTCTCCTTCTTGTACACAATAATTCATGGTTTTAAAACCAGACAGAATCCTGCTGACTCTGGATTCAGACTCAGTCTGTTCAGTTACTATTGGTTAGAGATGTTTAAATTGATAAAAATCAAGAACACTTCCAGAAGCCTGACTTGAAGCAAGCAGCACTAGTAAAGACATGACACAGCCTTTCCTTGATTCCAGAGGACAGTGATGGCAGAGCAGATGCTAGCTCTAAGGGTTTTGGGTCAGCCTCCCTGCACAGCATGTGTGTGCATTGTCTAGTTGTTTGGTGTGCACCTACTGAGGACTCAGACACAGGAACCTGGCCAGACTACGTAACCACATCCCCTGGCTGTAGCCACACAGTGAGCACTTTATGAGCACGAGGCAGGAACTGAGCTCAACACCTGGGCAGATGCTGCTTCTCTGTAGCCCTACAAATCTGTGTCCCTTTACACTAACAGGCCTGGCATTCAAACACCACCTGGGACTGGCCAGACAGATCTGCCCGCAGGACAGAGGAGAGGGCAGCATCACCAGATGGCCCTTATCAGCCTCCCAGGCATCTGTAAAATGTGCAGAACTAAGCTCTGGGTTTCTAGCCTCGTCACCAGAGGCTCTTGCTACCCCCATTGCTTGGCAGCATCCTCCTGCCAACTCCAGCTGGTCCCCTTGCCACAATAGCAGCCAAAGGCTGGCCAGGGAAGATTGCACAACCAGGCCTTGATCTGTATTTTCCACTGCTCGGCCAGCAAACCCCTCCTTTTTTCCAGCACAGCTGCTTTCCATCTCTGCTCAGGAAACATGCCCTGCTTTTGATTCCTGGGTCTTGCTTTATGAAGCAATCATGGGCAGGCTGTCTGGGTGGAACGGGTCACAGAGTGGCTGTGGGATAACTCCGGATTCTGAACGCCAACGCAGAACAAAAGCGAGCTTTGGCAAGGCTCAGGTGAGCCTGGGGTCAGCACACAGACAGGCTACTGACGCAAGCATGAACGCAGTTTCTTTCTCTGGTCTATGATGGTTGAACCCCACTTCCCTTTTCCTCTCCTGTCCATTTGCCACAGCCTTTTCCTGGTTAGATCCACATTTCAGTGACAATGGCGGGTGCAAGGGTGATGGTGTCACACTCTTGCTACATCTCCCACAAAACTCCCAGACCGAGGTGGCTGTGCCTTCCTAGGCCACCAACCATACATGGCTAGGGTTATAAGCTGCCAGTTTGACCCCTTCTAGGCATTCTGGTTGACGGTATCACAACACACAACTGCAGCTTGCTAACTTGTAGTCCTAACATTAAAGACACAGCTTATAGCACAAGCAGAGTATGGGGTCAGGATGGCAGACAGTAGCTGGAAGCCCAGGATGAAGCACAGACCCGGATGTACTCCATTCAGGAATACCAGCAGCCAGAAATACACTGGCATTGCACTTCTTGGCTTTCTCCCCAAAACACTGGAAATTAGCCAGCTCCCTGGTCATGCGGACCTGGAAATTAGCTAGCTTCCTCAAGGGTTAAGGCATTAATGTTAACACCATCTATATTACTGAAAATAGTATGTGTGCAAAAAGGTCTGAGTTACAGCTGTTATAGGGGTCATACCTTGGCTCTTCTGAGTCACTTACATATGAAGTGTGGGCCTTTACAGCAAAGTGCCTTTTAGACCAGAATGGGTAGAAGGGGCAGTTATGATGAACAGCCTTGGAGCTCACAGAGATGTGCCTTGGAGCAGGCTCCAAGATCACCAAGGACAGAACAACTGCTGGAGGAGGCTGATCCCAGAGGAGCAAAGCTAAAGACTAGCTGGGCATCATCATCAAACTGCCTGGCTGTGGTACTAAGTAGAGGCAACAGACAGAAAAAGAGAAAGGAAGCAGAACTCTGCCTCCTTTCCTTTTGCAAATTTACACAGCTACTCTAACTGGTTTAAGAGTGTCCGCACAAAGGACTTACTGCCATAAGAGGAAGTATTAAAAAATCATTTAATTGAATCATTGCTGTCATCACAAAAGCCACAGCCTGCAGCAGCAGCAGTTGACATGTGGGCAGCAACTAGGGAATCTTCCACTACAGCTACTTCTTTGCTTTTAGTGGGAGCCTTTGTTTCAAGGCAGGGGGTGCAGGTGGGAACTGGAGGAGGGAAAGGAACACAAGCAGCTCAGGTGTCTCTGGCAGAGCACCACAGTCCTGCCCAACAGACAGATGGAGCCTGCTCTTCCAGTCTTGGGGCTCTTGTGAGCAGAGCGTGCCACTCACACCAGGTTGTGCAATAGCAGTTTAGTATGTGTACAAACACTGTCAGGAGGGAGAAATGTCAGTCCTTGGTGTAAACTCTGACCTATCCTGGCTTCAAGCCACTGATGGTAGTGGTAAGGAGTACAGATGCCAGGGCTTGTCACGCACTCACAGTGCACTCTATCTTCCCAAGAAGGTCTGTCGGGCTCCTCCTGTGCTTTGCTTTATGTGTGTACACACAACACAGCCTATGAGCACTCTGTCCTGCCTCTTTCCTTTGAAGACAGCAAAGGTGAGAGGGATCTCCATTATTTGAGCATTTAGCTTAATGTTCTGAACTTCTTACAAGATGGGTATCTTTCATGCCTCCTGACCACTGTGAGTACTTTCTACAGAGGCATATTAACTTCCCTTGATTTGGTTGGAATGCCTGCTTGCTCTCATCACCCTTTTGCCACACAGTAGAGCTCTGCAGGCTGTCATACTACAGAAGACCTCTGACCACAAAGTTCAGACCAGTTCCTGGTCCATAGCAAAACTGTAATACAAGTAAAACAACAATTTTCAGATGGAAAGGTAGCCCAATAGTGGTTCATGCATGGTCTGTGGGGCACATCCTCCCAGCAGCATGGCCCCTTCACACCCTAAGAACCAGTGAAGCAACATTCTTGAGCAACAAAGGGAAGCATGACACAGTGGCACATAAAATGAACTTGTTAAATTTCTACTGCCATGTTCTTTCTGCTGGGCTCAGATTTAACCTTATCTCCAATGTCAGTACCTTGCCTTTACCTTCATCTCCATTTTGTTAAGTCAGTTTTACAGTTTCATTTTCTCTTGAACAAGGTTCAAGGAGTTAAGAGAAAAGAAATACTTGATTTGGTTTGATGCCAAAGGTAATCCCCCCCCCCCCCCCTTTTCAGTTCTCTCAATGTAAACAAGAGATTACATACTTTTTTAAAAGCAGTTTTCCTGGGAATGCTGGTGTCCTGAAAACGTACCCTGGAAATAACAGTGCATGAGAAGAGCTGTAGAAGATCAGTCTGTTTTTTCTGCACTTGAGGAACTAGAGGATGGGCTGGATTCCATGCTCAGTGGCTTCAGCCTTCCCTAGAAATGACAATATATGAAAGCACTGAAACGTAAGAGCAAACTAAAAGATGAGGCTCCTTTCCCTTTAACAAGATCTCTTAAACAGCCTTCCTTGACATCTTAGTAGAGTTGACTCCACTGAGATACTGAGGAAGGTGATGCTTTGGCAGGCTGATCTCAAATTATGCAGTACACCAGTACAGGTAAGGGAACACCAAATAGACTTAGTCCTAGAAGTTTCTGTATTGGCTGGTTCTACTTGCCTCATTAAGCCTTGTAAAAGGCCAGACTTAAAGTGCATTTCACTAGTATGAAGCAAAGCCTGGCACTGTCTGCTGCTACAGAGCACTAAGTTCTTCAGGCAGCCTTGAGGTGCTTGAAGGGAGGATTTGTGAACACACACAAAAATATGTGAAAGCAAAACTATGAAGGCTGTTAAAAAAGCCAGAGAGGTTTAAGCTGTGGTGCCCTTCAAAGGAAGGCTGTTCTGAGCAGAATTAGGTAACATCCCATCTAAACCACAACTGCTCATGTCACTTAAGTTGATGGAACTGAACATGTATTAACCATGCAGAGGGAGGGAAAATTTCAGAAAGGAGCCTTTACAAGCCTTTGATCATCCATTTTGCCTTTTGTTCCTTCATACCTGCTACAGCCAAAGCACTTCATTAGGCAGCTGAGGGGATGGCTGGTTTAGAAGTGTGCATAGCAATAAGGAGAGTTAGCAAAGCTATGTCAGGTTGCTCTAGGCCTTATCCAACTGAGGCCAGAATATCTCCAAAGATGGAGCTTTCATACACTTTGCTGAGCTACCTGTTCCAATGCTTGATGCATTCTCACTGCGAAATCTTTTGTCTCATATCCAATGGGATAAGTAAGGCAGCAGGCTGAGGGGTTTGCCTAAAATGCCAGCATTATACTTTTCTCCCTAACTTGACGTGTGAAAGCTCCAGGCCATCAGGAATATAACACAGTGACAGCACTACAAAGGCAGCCTGCAATATAATTATATATGGGCAGACAGGCTGGAGAGGCCCAGGGGGCTGGAGATGACAAAAGACATGGTAACTGTCTGAGCCTTGTCTTTGTTTCTCAAGGCCTGTGCCAACTGTGTTGCAAACAGCATGTGCTGTGCACATTAGGTAATGGTCTGGAAAAGCCTTCCTTTCAGAGGTATAGTCTGTGTTTGTGGTCTTTCTGCTATGCAGCCAGTCAGTTCTTCTTCCTCTTCCTTAGCTTTGTGAGCCTGGGACTGTGGAGGACTTGGCCCATGTAAGGACTGCAAGGAGCAGTCATCCTCTTGCTCAGCTCTTGAGCTTGTGAAGGAGTGGCACTGTGCAATGCTGGAGGCAGAGCAGGACACAGCTCCTGAGCAGCAGGTGTGGTATGGCACAGAGCAAGAGAGGGCCTGAGGAGATCCAGAATGCTGAAAGCAACAGATGCCCCTCTTTGTCTCCTAGGCAAACTGAGCCTAAGCTCAGCTTTCTGTGCTTTTACAATTTACAACACAGGGAAATACGTATTTAGAAAGTGGCAGTAGGATGGTTAATAATAATAGGCTAATGCCACCATATCTACATTCACTCTGCTTTAAACAATACATGAGGCCTTGCTTTCCTCTGACAAATGGGTGAAAGGAGAGGCCAGGCACTGGACATTTATTCAGTTTATTCTCCTGGCTTTGAAACGCTTAGTTATAGTAGGGCTAAGAGCCAAATACAACTCTGTCTTGAGCTGTTCCTTCTCCTCCCCCACTAAAGAATGATCTTTAAGCTCTGGACCCTCATCTCCACCCAAAATGACTGCCCTGATTTATGCTTTTTTTGTTGTTTCCTTTTAAATCACTTCTAAGCTAAGCTTTTGTTTGCCAAGTTTTCAGCCTGGAGCAAAATTTTAGTCGAATTATAACCTCCTCTCCTTCTCCTTGAAAAAGAGGTGTTTTTCTGGATATGCTGCTGTCCCACCCATTACCTTGCTGCTGGGAGGCAGAGGAGATGGCAAGCATTTTAAATATCAGCATCTCAAAGTTCAGTGTTGCAGGCATGGGCACACATCTGGTTAAACCATTTCCCTCATATCTTGGCTCAAAATCCTTGGCAGAGACATCTCATGGCAGTACATGTGTCCAGGGAGCTGAGAGGGAGCGAATAAAGGAGACAAAGTGGTTAGGTTTCTCAGAAAGGGAATGGCTGTGGGCTGGAATATAAAGAAATGCCAGGACTGGAGAGTCTGCTCTCTCAGCACGTTAAAGAGCTTTGTCTGTTCAGAGCAGCATGATGTGAACCTGCACTTGAGAAGCTCCCTCCAAAGCAGACTGCTGAAAGCAGCAAACAGCTGAGACCAGTGCCTTCCACTGAAGGGAGAGATGTGGAATGGTCTGAAAAGGTGCTATGACCTGGAGCTTCAGAGACTTGGACACTTCTTTTCTTCAGGGATTTTGGTTTCCCCAATTAGAGCCCAATGAAACTGAAAATCCCTGCTCAGTTGCCAGTGAATTTCCAACACTGATTTGAAGCCAGGAAGGTTCTGGAGAAGACATTTCAAAGTAAGCAACCTCAGCTCCCCAGCTTCCTGCTTTACCAGTGGGATCCAGTCCCTCATGCTTAATCACAGCATGTCTAAAAATCAGTGGTCTGGGAGGGGGTGTGGGAAGGCACAAATAGGAGAGGAATAAAACATATTTGGAGGACAATTCCCTGTGGATTTGTCAGATCAGGACTGAAACTCCTTCTCTGGATTAAAGAACTTTCTTGTACAGGAATTGATGCCTAAATTACTCTGCATTATGACCTTTCATTATTTTTATCAACTATACCCCCTTGTCCCACAAGATCAGTTATCAAGCAGCAGTTGCCTCTCTCACTCCATGCAGGTCACCTGCAGTTCCATCACATTCCCTCTCCTAAGGAACTGCTCCACGTTAGGAGCCACTATAGTCTGCAACCATGTTTTTCCACATGCTGACATTGGCAGCAAGTTACATGATTGCTAGGCCTTAAAATACTCAGTCCATAGGTCTGGCTGTTGACTGGGAAAGAGAACAAACAGCATTCAGCATAACAAAAAGGCCAATTCTGGTATTGAGCAAAGAAGGGAGCTGGGCCCAGGACTAGCTGTCAACTTGGTGACATCAGATGTGAAAAACCATCAGAAGATAGAGATGAGAAACTGCTCATGTTCTGTATCACAATCTTCACATTCATTAAAAAAGCCCTCTCCCCCCCCCCCCCCCTTATGCCTAGAAGCCTGCAGGATGATAGATACTTAAAAGCCCATGTGTAAGGCATCTTGTGATGCCTGCCTGAATCTGAAGGCAGCCTGAGAAGCATAAGCTCTTATCTCAGTATAAGATAACTAAGAATCACAGATCTGGAAAGGATAAGACAGAAGCAGCTCACTATCTTTCCCAAAATACTATGTTTCTCACCTAGCCTCCAAACTATTACCCTAGCTTTCCAGGGAAGGAGTAATGTGGAGTGCAGATACAAACTCTGCTCTCTCCTCCACTCTCAGTGGTGTGCCAAGATCCCAAACTGCACTAATTTGACCTTGCCAGGCTTTCCAAAGCAACAATTGCATGGATCTCTGCCCTTAAGCCTTGACATTCAAAGCCTCCAAACCTTCAAAACCATCTTCACTTGCTTGGCTTACAGCTGCTCATATCCACGACGTGAACGAGTTGTAGGCAAAGAAGGGCTGGGATGTGCATTCTATTGCAGGAGTTGAGGGAGAGCAGAGACTGTCACAAACCTTTCCCTCTCTACCAGGTGACAAACACTACAAACCATGGACCCTTGCAACCTTCACCCTTGCCTAAAGTCTGATTTTTCTCTGGAACATTTGTCTTTCCTATATTTCCCCTCAGTAATGATCTAATCAAGTAGAATTTTTCTGGTATTAATCAGATGAGCAGGGGAGCACTTTGTGGTAAATATTATCAATGGGGATGTCAGGAAGGCTTTGACAGGATTACCCTTGGAATTTGCCATTTATTAACTAGGCCATTAGCTAAAATGGCACAGCTGGGGTGGGGCTGATTTTGCTTTGCACATGGGAGATGGCTTGTTTGAGGGTGGGGAAGCTGAGGGTGGTGGAGTTCTGTCTCCATCTGATTCAAAGATCTTGAACAGCTGCCCTGGCAGCCCTGAGATATCTCTCCCCATCTGTGCATCTTTCTTTGCTTTCATCATCTCTTCCCATTATTGGGAAATCATCACAAATCAGGCTGCAGACTGAGCTAGGAGACCTTGCATCAGCATGCGTAGGCTTGTGGTCCTGACCAGGGAGGACGGGGGTGAAGCCCTGCTGTTATGGGCTGTTCTGCTATGGGAGGCCAGGGACAAACACTCCAAGCCCCTTAGCCCAGGGCACCAGGAAAGAGAACCCAGGTTTAGAAATAGAGGCATGTTAGACTTGCAGAAGCAGCAGGAACATAAAGAAAGCACTCACATCAAGGTTAGGCAAGTGAGAGAAACAAAACTTTGTTTTGTCTCCTTGAAATTTAGCAGAGCTCTTCACCCAACACAGGCAGGTGGATAAACATGATGGGGAATGGAAGAATACAATCAAACATTAAAGAGGAAACCAATGTAAAAGTATAACTGCAACACTGTCCCGCTCCAAGCAGGTTTCTATCCCAAATTTCAAAGGTGCTAGGCACCATCTGTTGCGCTTCACACAACTTTACATGGACTGATACTGGAGGAAACTCTTGCAAACTTCACTCTCAAAGATCGTTGTACCAGAGAAAAGTCAGAGGCACCCAGCACTGAAAGTGGCTGGGCTGTGCAGCAAAGGGCCAAAGAGTAAAAGAAACTCCCCTAACACAGCAGGGTATGTCTTTCTTCATTCTTTATTCAGGCAGGAGCAGGGAAATAAAGTAAGACTTCTATTCAGTGCTTTTGTTCTTGGTAGCACACCTCAGGATGGCAGAATTCCCTTTGCACAGCTAGTTCTACAGGATGAATCCCATGCAACAGCGCTGTTTTCCCCACAGGAAAGGGGCCTCTAGTCCTGGAGGGCAGGTAGAGCACAGAGCAGAGACCCCGGGGAGAGGACAAAGGCACTCATCAGGACAGATGCGAGTCAGCATCTGGGGAGCCTAAAGTGCATGTAGCACAATGGAGGCCAGGCCTGAAAGCTGCCTCTAAATAGCATCTCACTGCCAGAGACAAACCCCTTTCCTGGACAGAACCATCCCACGGGTGTGCCTCAGCAGGGCAGTTTTTACATTCCTACAAACCCCAGAATATGAGGACATTGACTGAGAGCTTTTAGCATCTCTCCAGGTTTGTACCTGCAGCACCTGTTGCTGCATTCAGATGTCCCATAACGTTTATTTGTCATCAGTGGAGTAACTGGACTCAGCATGGAGCAGAACTGGGCCCTCACAGAGCATTTAGATGGGAAAGAAACATTGCTCTTATCTAGAAAGGCAAATCCTGTCCTGCCTGGTCAGCTAAAGAAAGAATTAACACTAGAATCCAAACTGCTGCAGGAACAAAAGCACATCCAACCCATACCATCTCCTCTACTTCGACAGACACAGAATACATTTATGTAACTCCACCTACTCTCACTTGAAATGTGGCACTACTGCAGAGAAAGGCCAGCAAGAGGAGGCCCTTGAAATCTTGGTAAAATTTGTAAGATGTATTTCCTAGATCATAAACCAAGATCTTGCATCAGCCCTTTACCATTTATTCAGCACAAATAGAATTAACTGAAAATTCAACGGCTACTCCGTAACTTCTTACATTGGTTATGGAAAACCCTAGCAACTCATGTCTCAACGTTCAGGTGTGAAATTCCCATTTCTCAATTTGTTCCAGCAATTGCTCTGATGAGGGAACATCATCATTTCTTCAAGAGGTCCTTTGAAGAAGTCTAGCTCTGAACCCAAATTCCCTGTACCAATGTCATCTTCTTCACCTTAAGCAGACCTCCTAGTCTTCATTCAGAAAGAAGGTTATGGGTTCTTGTGGAGGCAGCTTGCTCTGAAGAGGTCCACACAAAAGATAAATGAAAAGCCAAAACCATGTCAACATAAAAGAGAGACTGAACCTAGCAAAACTGCTGCTGATATTCAGGAGCAGAAACCACATGTCTCTTGCCTGAACAATTTCCAAACCATAAATGATGTTTAATGTGGAAAAAGTCATAAATGTACAAAAGTTACTTCTAAACCCAAAAACACAGAGTTTCTTGCTTATGGCTTTGATGAATGAAGTGTTCTGTATTCTGGCGTCATGCTTGGCACTCTAAAGAACCTTGCTGCTAGGTGGAAATTCATGGCAGTGTATGTCAGCATGTCCACTGCCTTTGCAGCAGACTGAAGAGTGCCCTTCAAGATACTAATACAGGCTAGTTCGGTTGACTGCTCAGCAAGATGGAATATGTTCTCCTTCTACCAATGGTATATCACAAGAAAGGGTTAAATGATACTAAAAGCACTTTAGATGTTACTGTGCACTGTTCTTCCCTACTCTCAGTTCCTACCTGCCTTTCAGCTACAGCTCAATTCAGCAAGAGACAATGCACAAATACGTCATACTCAAGCCAGAACAGCAGACTTAGGGATTTCAAAAGGACACAGGAGCTAAGGAAATCGTGCTCTAGTCTCCTCTCTGTTACTGTTGGTTTTCAGACATTTCCAAGTATGTTCCAAAAGTATACTTAAAATTAAACTTTTAATGTAAACAGTTTGCACTGGGTGCCAAGACTACTTTAGTGCCAACATAGAAAACTCTGTCTGGCACATGCACCACTTTCCAAGCAGGAAATCCAACAAAGCATTTAATACAACAGACATCATTTGACAGTCTCAACCAAGACGCCCACTTGGCACTGGCAATAACCAGCCTTCCATCAGCTGCATCCAAAAATGCTGCTTGCCTAACTCGTTATCATGCAAAACACTGATGGGAGTATCTTCCTCTTCTGAAGTCCGCTGGAACTGGAAGCGTAGGCTGAAAATGCCTGGTACACAACCATGCAGAACATCTGAGAACCACCCTTCCGAAGTGGAAACAGACAGAATAACATTGGAAAGCAGAGCTTCCCCAGCCTCTTCTGCAGGGTGAGTCACAACGTGTACACACACCATGCTGGGGAATCCCTATGGGAGCTACAGCCATGGGCAACACAGGGAAGCAAAACTAGCAACCACTGTATGGAAGAGGCTTGCTGGAGGAGGTCAGCAAGCCTGTAGCTGTTCTGTCAGCTCTCCAAAAGCAAGTAGCGGCTCATTAGCAGACCACAGCTTTGAGTGCCACTACCTGAACTGGTTTCCTTTTTCCCTACCACTAGTTATTTCCATGTTAAGTAATCCCAAACTTTTGCACAAGGATTTGTTTCTCTTCCTTTACCACTGAGAGACATGGGTCTTCCTATAGTGTGAGAGAGAGCTATAGTATCTCCTTCACTTGCAAAAGCAGCATCACTTAGAAAAAACGAGTTGGATAGTGTAAGAGCTCCTACAAACATGTAGCAGTATTTTTGCTTAGAAACCTGTGTGTGACATCAGATCCACAGGACCAAGTTGTGCTATCAACACTTGAGGATTCAGTTTTCCTAAGCAAAAATGGTCTGTTGAAAGAAATTCATAGCTGAAAATATTACATCACCATATGATTTGTTGAAACACACTCCTCAGTGATCTTCTGAAACCTTCCCTCTAATCAGAGAAGAAGGTGTGCTGCCTACCAATGGATCATTCTGAGCAGGTTCTGATCCTTGTTTTCATCATTTCTAACCACTGAGTGAATCAGTTTTCCTTTTTAACTCCTGCACCTCAATTAAACAGGCTGTCAGTGGCTCAAGGCCAAGTCTGGCCCTCTCACTCTGACAACACACTTTAATTTTGCTGCTCCAGCACTTCTTCCGGGACAGGTGCCCAGTAAGTGCTTTAGAAACCAGAGTTTACTGTTCACAAGAGGAAGAATTTCAGGAAAAATACCATCATAACATCCGTGACAGGGGGGGTTTATCACTCTTGTTACAGCTATGCACTTCTGGCCTTCTTAACTGTGCTTTTTTTGGGCTCCCACCCACTGCAGGTTGCAGTTTCCAGTGCACCTGGAGTGAACATTGCCTCAGGTCTGGTAGCATCCATATCCATGGTGGTGTTCTCCCTGGACACTGGGAAGCACGGATTAACAGGTTCCTTACAGCCAGCTATTTAGAACTAAAGTATGTCAGAGGAAATATATTGCTCAGCTTGCCCACTGTAGCATACCTGGTCTTTCCTTAAAGCTGGAACTGGAAAGACCCAAATCCTTTCTGTCTCAGCAGACACCCAATTCCCAAACAGGCAAAAAGGCTAAGTGTCCTCTCCTAACAGTTCATGAAGTTTTCCTTCTCTTTTTCACTGTCAGTCTATTTTGCTATTTGACTTCTAACAAGTTTTATCCCCAGCATAAGCAAATTTAACACTATATTACTGGCTGGTGCAGCTAGGTTAGAGTCTGCACACCAGTAAGCTGTCATACACCAGATGCAGAAGGAAAGATTGAGTTCCACATGAGTGATGAGGCACTCTTCATCAGCGGTAGTTCTGTTTTACTCTCTGGCTCATTACTGAATGCTGCTCCAGCCTCTTACCTATGTGCAATGTGCCATTGTCCTCAGACCTTCTGTACAGTCTCTAGGAATCCAGGCGTTGCTCTCATGCTCCAGCCTGGTGCTTGCTTGTAATTACCCTTCCTATCCTTTTCCCAAAAGGCTGCAGGGCTTTTTCCTTTTTATCAGCTATCCTATGTGTTTTCCTCACACCTATTCAAAATTTCCCACCATAACAATCCAACAATGCCACCACTGCCTGTGTCACAGCAACAGCCTCTGAGCAGTCATACCTGAGGCTACCATGGAAACACAAGCACTGCTGAGCAAGAGCCCTCTGGACAAGGCATGGCTCCTTACCTGCAGCCTGGGCACACCACCTGAACTGGCTGTCACAGTGCCCTGTCTCACTAAGGGCAGAAGGTAAACTGCAATGCTTTATTCGTCCACATGGAGCACAGGAGTACCCTGAATAAATTCCTTTTGTTGCTGTTCTAAATATACTCATTTCTTTTGAGGACTTAAAAACTAGATTTGAAAAATGGTTAGGAATGAATAATACAGTGGTACCCCATTCCAATGGATGAAGAGTCTCACCACTGTAATGCTTTACTCTCTCTCCTAAATTTCCTGACCTCCAGCTTTTAACCACTGAATACTGACTTTTTTTCACCAGTTGGACAATTCCATTATCAAAGCTGTGCTCTCAAAACAAGTACTAAGAGACCACAGTAAGGACTCCCTTCTAGTCATTAAATTAAACACATTGATAAATGGAGTGCTAAAATTGATTCTAAGTTATCAAGAAGTCTCCAGCTCAAAACACATATACCAAGGGCCAAGTGTTGATGCAGCTTCGAGTCAATTGGCATTATTTCCACAGCACTGGTGAGCAGAGCCAAATTACAATGCAGTAGAGACACTCCTGAACCCAAATTCCTCTAAAGAAAGAAATGGTGCTTAGACCAGACTTGAAGCTTTCTAGTGAAGAGACACAAAGTTTGTCCGGTTGCCACACAAGACTCTGTTTGGTGACCAAGTATGCATGAGTATGTTGTTAACATGCCCTACGATCTTGAAAGCTGACCCTTTGCAATAAGAAGTGTGACAAAGAAACAAGCTCTTGAATAGTGGAAAAAAAGGCTGTATGCCCCAAGCACTGTAACCTGAGTAAAGGTGCTTTCTAAAGGAACAAAGATGCTTGCACACAGGTGCCTGCTACAATTGCTGCTCCCTCAGTCAGTGGGTAAAGTGCAAGACAGCCACGGTGCTGGGAGTTGGGCAGCAGGGGAGTTTGAAGCAGGGAGGCTGATGCTGGTCTGTGCAGCCTCCCGATGTCACAACTGTTCCTGAAAATTCCTGAGTTCCAGGAGAGCGGCCCGACTTCCTCAGAGTGCTGCCTCCCAGCTGCATGCGCAACACTGGCAGGCTGTGTATTTCAGGAATGCGAAAAACTGGCACAGTGAGCTCTGTGATTCAGCCAAGATGATGTGTTGAGACATGACTGAAGTTAATTAAAAGGAGCTTAAGACAGACAGACAAAAAAAGGAGTTTGCAAGACTTCTTAAAGAGCCAATTAATTATTATTTGTGGCTGCACACGCCAGCTGGGCCACAACATGGAATCTCCCCCATGCTTACCACTCACCTCAGAGCCTGTGTACCATGCCAAAGAAAACCCGTATGCAGGTCAGCCTTTGGGAGCTCTGGGGTGAAATCCCTGCACTGGAGCTGGGTAGAACTTTACTGCAATCAGCAGAATGGCATCATTTACACCCACAGAGTTATGCTAGGTCTTAATGGAGCAAGAAATCAGCATTATCTTGGTTGACATGTAAAACAGCATGGGCTACTGCAGAGCAGGATGACCCAGTGACAATCATCTTTGTGTGCATGGACTGGAAAAGGAAGGACTGTCTCTGCCTGGAGTCAGGGTGGGGAAAGAAAGAATAACTGTGAATAATTTCATCCTCTCTACTGCATTATAGTGATCATTTTCAGAGCTGCATGAGGCACCCACACTAAAAGAAGCCTAGTTTCCCAGAATGCACTTCCAGACTAGTTTCCTATAAGGAATTTGTTGCCTCCTTAGCAATTCCCTGACTTTAAACTCCTCTGAACTCCCAAAGACTAAATTCTGAGTTGTGAGTTTATGGCCCCAAGCCCTTCATTACCTCCCCAAGGATAGAAAAGCAACGCTTGCATGCATGAACAACCTCCTCACTTCCAATTCTTCTATACGTTCAGCTAGTGCTGTTGCAGAGGGAGCGGGTTTTGCCATAGACCAGCCTGGCTGGGAGCTGGAGCCACATGCACTGCACAACAGAGAAGCCAGAGCCACCCATGGGCTGTGCTGGGCCACGCTTTCCAAAACTTCCCCTTTTCCTGCTCAAGAGGAACAGACCCCACTATGCCCTGTCAGTAACCAACACAAATGTTTAAAAGAAGGCTGCAAATTTGAACAAAGGGGACTTCTTAACTTTGGCTGCCTGTCATACCGGTGGTTGATGGTGATCCCAGCTCACAAGGCTCCTGTGTGTGTGTGAGTGGCACGGCTGGAGCCTCCCTCCCACCGCTGCAGGCCCCACACCTGCTCGCACAGCCCTACCTGCACGTCTACCCTGGCAGCCCCTGTGGCATTTGCTGGGGTGGGGGTGGGAAGACCATGGTGTCATTTACACACAGGTTGAGCAAACCAGGTGCAATCAGCTTGGGTTAGGCTGAAGAATCCTCCACCCTTCTCAAACTATTTTAACCCCTGCAGTGCCAAACCTTTAGGCATGCCCAGGGTAACGAAAGTGTTCGTCTGCAGAGAAGAAAACTTCAGGTCAATCATCTCAGATTCCCAAAGGCACCACAGGAGGGATGGGTCATATTAAAGATTTACTGCTTAAAGACATATGGCAAGTGCTCCAGCTACAGTACTTGGAAAATTATTTCAACCAAAGCAATTAAGTACCATAAAATTGACTGTCATCTGAAAATGGTTTCATTGCCCGTCTACTACCTGGCTTTGGACAAGCTAAAACGATGCTTGAAAGCCCTCTGAAAAGCACAGCATAGGGTTCAATGTGATGCAAGTGCAACAGGCAACAAGACTGTGGCCTAGCCACTCCACTCCAGAGGCTGCATCTCTTCTGGTGCCAGTGTGGGAGCATTAGGAAGGATTTCCTACTTCAGCCTTGAGACACAGTGCTTGGTTAGCCACCATGCAGGTTATGTTCAGAAGGTGACCTGGAGGGATGTATCTTCTACACAGCTTTGAAAATACAGTACCTACTGCACACAGCAGCATATACACTGGAGCACGAGCAGATAAACTGTGGCACTTCTGAGCAGTGCACATGTAACTCAGATGAGTTACAGTCAGGGCACTGTGGTGCTCAAGGACTGCTGGGCAACCCAAGCTTCAGTACTGGGAAGCAGCACAGCAGTAGCACGGCACCACCCTTGGTCACAGTTGCAGGTTCAGTTCAGCTCTATTCCACAGAGGGAAGATCCCTTGGACCCACAATGGGAAAATCAATCCCTGGTACACCCACCTTTTGTCTTCCCACCCACTGAGCTCTCTGGTTTGTGGGGTACAAATCTTGTGGCCCTCTGACACAAAGAAGGTTTGGGTACAAGATTTGTAGGAGCTGGACCATTCATTATCCGTCCCTGAGGGGTCCATGAAGTAAATTAAGGGCTGCTGCTTACTCTCTGTCTATTATGTTGCACAAAAGTAACACTATCATGACAAAACCTTAAGAAGGAAGCCCCTATGGGAAGTTGCCAACTGCAGATCACACAGGCTGAAGGGGACATGTGTGCAGAAAGGCCTGGAACAGCGGGTTTCATTTGAGTTTCTGCCTCCAGTTGTTCTTCTGAGCCTTTCCCAAAGGGCTGAAGAAACGGGAGGAATTTGGAGGGAAATCCCTACTGCAAGCAGCTCAACACCTTGCTGGATCCTTGCCAAACACAGTTTCAAATTAACAACTCCAAACTAGCAAAGAAAATACTTCTTTCGATCCCCGGGGGGTCAGTGCGACACCCAAGCACAGGCGCAATGCAGAGCTCAGATCTGAGACTAAAAGACAAGTTTGCTCACCTCTCACCAGGGCTGAAGCCCAGAGAAAGGGGCACTGCTTCCAGGAAGGGACAAAGCCTGCAAACCCCACAACAAAGGCCACTTTTCAGCAGCACATAAAGGAAGGAGGACCCGGCTCTGCCCCTCCAGCCAGACCCCACCCCTCGCAGCGTGGAGGCCTTCGCCCCAGCATCAGCCAAATCTAATCAAGCCTGACACGCAAGACAAGCGGACAGCCGCTGCCTAAGGCACCCCCGGCCTCCCCGACCCACTGGGGCGCTGCCTTGCTCACGCCAGCCCCGCAGTACCTTCCTGCCTCCTACAGCAGCCTGTCCCCCAGCCCGGCCATCACCACCTCTGCTCAGGTAGGATGAGGGAAGCCCCCTTCCTCCGCCAGCCTGGGGCCTATGCCCATGACTGCACCAAAGCTATAGTTCTGCTGGTGTGGGGGGAGAAGAGGCTCATGGCCTTCCTGTAGCTGGTGTGAACCCTTCCCTGCTTGCAGCCAGGACCCATGTTCCCCCTCCCTGACAGTAGCACCCATCAGTGGGTGCTATGTACCTGGGGAGTCTTTTCCCCCTGGTCTTTACAATTTAAAGCACAGCCATTGTTGATTAAAACATACAGGATCTGGGCCAAATCCTCAACAATACAAGTTTACCGTCAGATATCAGTAAAAAAAATCACAAACTAAAGCTTCAAAAGAGTTCATTTAAGCGCTGCTGGGACAAAGAAGCAAGTGCTGGAGGTAGAAAGCAACTCCAAGCAGTCAGACCTGTCTCCTAATAGCAGGGAAGGCTGAATATTTCCTAAAAGTGCTCCTCCTGCATTACCTACTCCACTCCTCAGGTCAGAGCTCAGTGTGCTCCACAGCGGGTGAGAATCTAGCAAGGAAAGCTGAATAAGCGTTGCTTGAAAGGGAGGAGGCAGGAATTCACCAGTGAAGAGGAGGAGAGAGCACAGGCTGTTTTTAGAAGTACTGGCACCACCTTAGTCTGCAGCGGCCAGGAAAGTGGTTGGAAGCCCCAGGACTTGAGTAAGACACCCAGACCTGGGAGCCAGAAGAGGAAGGGACTTGGCAGAAATTCCCCTGCAAAGCAAGGAATCATTCTGCAGCAGAATATTCAGCTAGGCCTCGCTGCAAACAACCCCTGCCAGATACCTGATCATGCCACCACCATCAGCACTCTGCTCCCCTGCTCTAATATAGCCATGAATCTTCTTCATTCACATCTATCTTCCATTTGATCTGGTTTAAACAGCTTCCCTCTAACCTCAGTCTTCCTGCATTGGCCTGGGGCCATCGCAGTGCTCTGCACCAACAGCATCCCATCCCCCTGGCTTCCAGCTGCCCACCCTCATTCCTCCCACACTTGCCCTTTGGGCACTGTTGTCCCACCCCCTCCTTTGAGAGGCAATGGCTTATAGCACAGGGCAGTGTGAAAACCACTGCTCTGGTCTTCCTGGGGTTAAAGACAAAGAGGCCAAGCATCAAAGAGCCAACTCGGGGAAATTTTGGCACCATGCAGGAAGCTGAGATAACCTGACTGATGCATTGCTAAACTCACTGCTTCAGTTTATCTTTACTCTTCCTCTGGGGAACAAGCTGTATGGAGCACGCCCCATGCGCAGTGTGGTATACAGCCCAGGGCAGCTGGAATGTTTGTAAGGAAACAGAGCAGATAGGGTAATATTACAGCACTGCATTTATTTTCTTAACTTGCTTTCAACACAGAAAGAGAATGAGGGATGCAATGCCAGGCAGCTGGAGTGCCTGACAGCCACAGCAGTGTGATGGACCTAAAATACACCTCCCTGTCCTACAGAAAGCTGTCTGTGTCAGGGCTCTTGTGCCAGCATAAACCCGTGGGCAAAGTCTGAGAGGTTTACAAGAACTTGAGAGCATCACTTCAAATACAAACACCCACCTTAAAGCTTCACTGGCAGCCATGTCCTTGTTTTCTGAACGTGTTTGTCCCTTTTGAAATCAAAAAATGAAGCAGAACAATTTTAACTGTTAAAGATGTTTTCCACAGCACAACAATGCACTGAATAATTTCCCTTCATCTATTCCATGGAAACAAAAATAACTCTTTTAAGAAGACTATCATCAGTGTACCTCTCCCCAAGAGACACAGAAAAGATAAATCTATGCTTGAGTTGTAGTCCTGTTTTAACATGTCATCTAATAAGACTGTCAATTCCAGTCTAGCTACGAGTATCTGTTGCTAGAGGAATAAAATCCTAGCTGAAAGACTAGAGCTAAAACTAACTACCCTGGAAACATCTTGTTAATGAACAAATGACTGTGTAAAACATCCACTAGCAGTCACAACTGTATGCTAATTATCCTCTGTGTTGAAAAGAAGCATAAACATAATCAAATCCACTTGGGGAATGCCAAAAATTGGGACAGGATAAAGCAAAGCTCACTTTGGATCTGAGATTTTGCCACAGCAGGTTTGAAGTTACACAGGAACAGACCTTCCACACCACAGTTCTGGTTCCAGGCCTTTCGTCCAATGCATCTTGCTGCAGAATGGACCCTGCATTCCTTCCCTTTTAGAATCAATGCCTGCAAAGGGAAAGCCTTGTGCCCATGCAACAAAGTGTGTGGCACCAGCAGGTATGGAGGGAAGCACAGAAAATAGGTTTAATCATGGCTAAAGGGATGACTGATAAGCAGAAAAGTACAAATTTTGTTCTTCATTACTTTTAAATTAGAATAAGCCTGTATCTTTGGGTGCCTGCCTAGTTTTTCCAACCTAGCTGGATTCCCATCCTGTCCTCCTTTCCACATACTCAGTTCTGGCCATGAGCACCAGATGTTGAGGGATGTTTGTTTGTTTGAACTCCCCTTGCAAAAACAACAATAAAAGAAGGGAAGAAGACTGGATGAGTGCAGATTTGCTTTCCAGCAGAGTATGACTAAGGCAGGGAGGCAGCTTGGTAAATACACTCAGGGAGGACTGAGCAGAGGGACACAAAAAAACGTTCAGAGAATCACAAAAAAAGTAAAGGGACAGAAGTTTCCTGTCATTAGCAAAGTGAAGAAAATGGAGACAAAATGAGTGGATCAGGAGAAAGATTTTGCGGGCACAGCCTGCGTGTGAGAGACAAGAGTTTAATCTCCAGGCATAGTCTAGTATGGACCCAGCAGACTGACAGATGAGTAAGTGAGAAAAGCAAGGGCATGAGACAGAGTAAAGAACGGAGCTCACTTGTTGGTGAGCAGTCCAACTGTTGTGCTGGACCCTGCCTTGGTTAGTCACTGTTGTGTTACTGGGGATTTCACATTGTCTTCCTGGAAGTTTATAACATTGAGGAAACTTCTGCTGGAAATTTGCCGTGCCTGCAGGGAAGAGCACTGTGATCAAGGTGAGCCACTGGGAGGTGTAACAAAAACTGTGAGGATGAACGTGAGGAGAAAGTGTCTAAGAAATTCGAATTGATCCTGGTTTGTGGGATAGGGACAATCTGAGGAGAGAAAGATAACGCAGACAAGACAAAAAGAAAGCCCTAGAAGGAGAGGACACATGTTCTTTGAACTGAAATTCCGCTTTACTTTAAAACACACACACTGCAAGAGATGCGCACACGCACGCACACACACAAACAAATCAAGTATCCACATGAACACAGTTGGTTCTGGATATTCCTTCTTTCTTTAATTGGTCCCAGGTGAGGCATCAACAATCACATCTGGAAATTTTTATACAAATGGCAGGAAAGCCAATGACTCGGGTCACAAATATTTCACGCTCTCTCTTTGCCAGAAACACAAGACAAATGTGGTTTACATCTGCCTCCCTATAAATATACACACTCACACTTGCAAGATTCTCTGCTATGGCAAATACTTCTGCATGGAAAAGCCGATCTGGTCAGTGTGCCTCCCATCCCACCCAAGGGGGATTCAGATAGAACTGAGAAACTGGATGCTGGGTGATACCTGAAGTCCACACCAGGCTTATCACTGAGATAAGAATCAAGAGATGACAAAAACATCCTTACTGACTATAGAAGCAAAGCACAGAATCAAATTACACAGACGGACACATTCAAAAGCTGCTGCAGCACCAGCCTCCCAGAGACAGACCCTCCATGAGACCACAGGAGAGGCTGTGCCACGCACACCCAGGTTTTGCCTGACACGCAAACTCAGCTCAGCTTTCAAAAGCTCATCTTTCAAGGAAAAAAGCCACCAGGCTTCCCTTAATCCCCTACCCTTCCTGCCTGGCTGTTAACAACGGCAGGGGTGGCAGTGGCTCCCACCTGAATTTATCCATTCCTAGTAAAGAAGAGACTGTACTAGTTTCTTGACTGTGATTCAAGCAGGGCACTCCCTGACCTAACTAGTTCTACCCAGTGTGTACTGGTGCTTCAAAATGCTGCACAAATCCAACACATCTCAGTAGTAAGGACCTATCTCTTGCGCATTAGAGCCCAGAACTCAGATCAGGTGCTAACTGTAGCACGGCTTCCTAGCAGAAACACCATGCAGCTTCTTTTCAGGAGTAAGCCTCAGAGAACACAGGATACTCTCCACACTGTTGCTATGTGAGCATTACAGTTGAAAAAGCTAGACACAGCTTCATTACTATCCATTCACAGGAATGCAGAGAATATTTACTCCTCTTCAGCCCTAGCAAATGCTTAGAAGAACCACAAGTTCTTTGCTCTTCTGTCCTGCTAGTGTAGATGATGCTGTTAGTAGTTGCAGTAGATACTGATTTAGAAGAATTGAGACCTGCTGGGTGCAAAGTGTGCA
>JASSUY010028922.1:104581-156284 GCA_032466535.1 Forpus xanthops
GTGTGCAAAGGCGGCAGTTGGGCAGGAAAAGCTTACACACAAGCCAATTCTGATCCTATCTATGCAACTTTGTGTTGCCCCAGGGGTAAAGAGACTGTAGAGGTGACTAAACTAGATGTTAGAGGGCATCTCCCAACACTACCAAAGCAATCCATTCAGCATTTTTTCATTCCTTCTGCCTGCCCTTAGCATAGTGGATGTACCAGTAGCTATTTACAGAGCTCTGCCAACCAGCAGGGTATTTTATGCCAATTCATGCCATCAGAATTTGTACTGCACATGAGAGGCAACAGCACTCAGCTACTACCTCTCTTGGGTTTGTTTCTTTTTTTCTTAATCTGTGGTGTTTAGTTAGGGCATCTGGCCATATTTCCCCTCACCTAAAGCTTTAAAGCAAATTGGAAAGTTCCATGTATGCACAAGCAAGCAATCACTCAGGCAGAACAGCACAGCAAGATACACATTCCCTTCAAGTCAGTGGAATTCTAAAGGCAAAGCACTTAAAATTGACAAAAGGTCATTATTTTTTATTCAATGTTTAATTAACACACCCAATTTACCTCCAGTCCCACCGTTGCAAGGAAGAGCTGAAGAGCTTACTAATTTAGGGGGTTGTTAAAGGATTAAAGAAATTTGATTAAAGATAAAAACTTGATCGTTCATTCATTAGATCTGTAGAGCAAGCCATCAGCCAGGCTAAAATGTGTGATGCTGCTAGTACCTGTCCTATCCTCACAAGTGAAGAACACGTACTGCCTTAACACGCACCTCATTTGTTTTGGATTTTCCTTGGGGAAGCCCTACAAGGGTCACTGCTAGAAACAAGATCACTGAACTGATCAATGAATGTCATGGATGGCTCATGCCGTTCTCCTCTGGTGCCTTGGGAGCTTTCCTGAAGCCCACACCAAGCTGGCCAGCATCCCTGCAGGATGGAGATAACACACAGGCCTAAGAGAAACTAAACCAAGCGGAAGCACAAATAGCTGGAGTCCTCATTCCAAGTGCTGACAGACACTGCCTGCTCTGATTTATCCTCTGGAGCCTTTTTAAGGGCACACATTGAAATGACCTCCCCACGTGTCTCCACCAGCACTCATCTGGTATGCCACAGGTGTGAAGCTGTTGCTGCTCTTAACATCTTTTAAATGTTCCACCAGATGAAGAGATGAATTCCCTTTGTTCCTCGGAGATGGAGTTTCTTTCATTTCCTGCATAAGGATGCAGTCCACACTTCTACTCAAGGGAACAGATGATGTAAGCCTAGAGGTGCATTTGCATGGGATGGTTTATCAGGTATTTTTGCACAATTAATCATTTATGCCCATTGGGCTGTACATGCCTGCTAACAGCAGTACTTTTCTGAGGGTGTGCTCTGTTTCACAAGAGCTAAAGAGAAGAAAAACACCCTTTCAAATCCCTTTTCTCTCAGCCCATGGACAGAGTCACCTTACCCTGATTTGGTCTATTTGCATATGTGATTATGTAAATCAACCTACTGCTGCTTATCCCATGGCAGCAGACCTGCCATACTAGGCTGCAGAAGAGCCTCCAGGTCTGTGCCACAGTGGAGAAGATTGGATTACAGAAAGGGACATATGCGTGAAAACAGGTCCTAGCTGCATATTCACAGTTCATCAGCAGGCACACGGGAAAAGTGGGATTTAACCCTTCACTGTCATGAGGCAGGGAAGAGGAAACAGTGTAATGACCATGGAGAATGCTTAGGTATAATGAAGCAGCCTCTGTTTGAACAGTTTAATACTTGAAAGTTTAAGTATTCTATGACCACTCAGAGAGCAGCCTGCTGTGTACAAAAGGGTTGATCTTTTTAAGCCATCAGAAAGATTTCCAGCCCCAGGATCATCACAAGAGTCATCTCATTCACATATCACTGTCATCCTCTGATATGCGCACACAATCTTGATATTCACCAGCATGTGCAACACCTACCTCCTGAGATGTATGTTCTGCATAACCACACAGCTATCCTGCATCCCACTGCTATCTAGACTGTCATCTGTCTTCATACCTCCAGTCTTCCAGCTCCATCCTAGAGATGCAGCATCCAAACCGATGCTGCACTGCCCACATGCCCAGGACATGCCACAGCCCTCTGCCTCTTTGTTCTTACTATGGGCCTGCTGCTGAGCACCACCCAAACCACCTCCCTCAGGGGCCAGGGTGTTACAAAGCAGCTTCTTTTCTTTGAGAGGCTCAACGGACCTCGTCAGTGCAGCAGCACTGCTGGGGTTAACACAACCCCAGACCATCATATCTAAGCATCTGTAGGAAGTGGAACGTTTTTAATGCTGTGAGGAAACTGCTGTGTGGACTAGAGGACAGCAGCAGAGAGACCAAGCTGTCTCCATCAAGAGGAAATGGAAGCAGTGTTCAGGGATGCTTAGAAAGTGACGAGTAGTCACAAGATGTATTTTTCAAGCTCAAATGAACTCTTATTAGGGCTATTAAGGCACCTTTCACAAGAAAATTAAAAAGGAAAAAGGAAAAAGAACTGGCACTTCTGGAGAACACATCTAATATAAATGAGCCATCTCCAAAGACTGATTTTAAACTGACTACAGGAATAAGTGACAGTAACTTTAGGGCTCCAAGAAAAATCCCAAAGCAAAACTAAATCTGCATCTGGATTTCTCTTTGTTCTGAGATTTGAACTCAGGCTGGGTTTGGCCAAGAGCCACTCAACCTTTAAAGCCAACTTTGCCCAATCTGAAGTTTCTAAACCAGGGCAAATAAAGCAGATTTGGCAGTTTTCTTTGGAGGGATTATGCATATGTGACACAAACTCAAAGCAAAAGGTGTGGGGCAGGAGGAGGGTTGGTTTTGTTTTGTTAATCCTGACATGACTAGCAACACAGGAGGATTTTAGCAATGCTGTAGGTTGTCCAGATCAGTAACAGCTCTTTAGATGATGCTGGCTTTTTCTACCCTGGGTCAGCCACCCTAACCTACCCTTTGTGAACATAGGGAAGAGCCCACTGAGAGGCAGCAGCTGACACTGGCTAACTCCATCTCATTTTCCTATTGCAAACAGGAATGAGGTGAGAACAAACTGTGCTAAGTCAAACCCCAGTTTTGTGAAATGGCAGTGTTATGCACAGCCCTGGCAGTCACAGAACACCAAACTTCAAGTATCTGCAGTTTGAAATGTAAACTAATAAGATAAAATTCCTTTACTTACAGGATTCCTCAACATCCTCCTAGTCATCAGGTTTTGATGCCCCTTAAAGGCAAGATCAAAAGCAGGAAGTTGGGGTATCTGGATTATATCTGTACTCTAATCCCACAGTTTAGATGCTACCTTCCTCTTCTGTAGTGGCAAACCATACTCAGAATCAGGGAAATAACCAACTGTTTCTTTTCACTATCTTTACAGCTAAGATAGAGGCTTAGCTGTGGGGTTTCTTGCATTCCCACCACACTGCTTTAGCCATGGCACTGTACTGATTCTGCGGTCAGAAGGATGACACCATAGGAACAACATCCCTCTAGCTCCAGCAAAAAGTATTCCGGCAACTTACAAGGCAATTATTAAGCATGCACTCATTTGTGTTTGTTTCCTCAGAGTGGAATGCAGGATATGTGGTGGTGGAGTCCAAACAGCCCTAGAGGGTTGTACATGACTGCTAGTCATGGTCACTTCGAAGGAGGGAGATAAAGCAATAGAAAGGAAGGAATCCAGCTGAGGAAAGGAACATGCATATGGACAAACTCATCCCACTGAGCATTGCAAGAAGGAGCAGGGTGCCGAGTTCAATACATCCTTAGGATAGAGTTTGGAAGCAAGGGGAAGGACTTTAGATGTGTGCAACAGCAGTATGAGCTAGGTACTGGCAAGGACCATCAATGGCAGCATTTGCATGTTGTTTCCCTTTCTTTGAATGACCCTAGTAGGTTTGTACCACTCCGAGTTACCAAACCTCTTCTCTCTAGTTTCTTCAAGGCTGGACATGGATCTGTTGCCGTTACATGTACCTGAGAAGGCTCGGGAGCAGCTCCCTCCAATCCCACTGATCTCTTGCAGTTAGGAAATGACAAAAAGATGGGGATGTAACTGTACCTGCAGAGACATCCTGCCATAATTATGCACCAGCTGGAAAAATGACTGCTAAATACCAGGAACTGCTTTATCCACACAGTTGGTCTAAGGCAGCTCTTGTCAAACTGATCAAGTGCTTCATGCCCTTATAGTAGGGTATACTCTACCCTCCACTCCTCTGTGTGCTCCTCCCCAGGAGTCTTGTGGCACCAGATAAAACAGCCCAAGATCAGAGTGTGTTCTCAATGGCAGCACCCTCAGTCCCTAGCCTGAGTGAGCATCACTGACATGAGGCATCCAGCCCAGCCAGCCTGACAGATTAGACTCCAGCAACGTCTTCCCATTCCCGGCTGGCTGACTCCCATGTGGCGACGCACAGCACTATTCACCCGACTATTGGCCCAGCCCAGCCCTGTTTTTATTAGAAAACACTAAGGCAAGCCTTTCCAAGCCTCAGAAGAATCATCTTGTAAAGATCTGGGCTTGAGATGCCAAATGATTGCTGCTTTGGCGGAGTCTGCACATTCATTTTTTATTGGTCACAAACACTTTCCAGATGCTGGCACACTGGCTGCAGATTGCAGCTCTGGGGGCTTGGCTCCCAGCCCCAGTCACTTTGTTAAACTCTTGACCTGCTGTGGGTTAAAAGAAGCAGGGAATGGGACTGAGTCACCATGAGGGCACTGCTAAGAGAGTGTGCACTACACAGCAGAGACCCATTTCAGCAGCTTTCTGCACTCAGCTGGCATGGAAAACATTTAAGGTGGTCCACAGCAATCCAACTCAGCTGCCAAAGCTGGTGAGAACTGCAGCAGAACACAGCTCCAGGGTTTAGGAGCAGGGACAGAGAGGCCGCCCTGCAGCTGGATTTTCCAACAGTGCAGCCCATACAGTTTCTATCCTTTTTTCCTCTGCACAAGTGGATTTCCCATCCCTATTCCAATACTAAAGCAATCCTCTGAGCCAGAGCCATGTGCAACATCACACTGAAAGCTGAAGCCAGGAAACCTTCCTTAGGTTCAGGTTTCATGACAAGCCTGAAGCTTGTTCATCAAGGAGGTTTGCAAACCTTTGGGGAAAAAAGAAAAAGGAGTTTCTGGATCCTCCGTTGTTACAGGATGTCCCAAATAGGGAAAAAAAAAGAGGAAAAGAAACAAAAAAAAAAGAAGAGAGAGAAGTGAACAGCAGAAGGAGACACAATTTAACACAATTTTGATGGAGCTATTTGATATTTTTCTGAATGGAAAAAATCCCTTTGAAAAACATAGCTGTTAAAAACCATTGGGAGTTTTTTCTCCCCCACAGTAGGGGAACAGATTTTTTTAAACTTATATTTTGCGCTTTTTGATGGATCCCTCAACTGGAATTCTTCTGCAGTTGATGACTTTCTTTAATCTCAGTTTTCAAGAAAAAAAGTTCTCTCAAAATCTCAGTTCAAAGAGAACACTTTGAGCTGAAACAAAGATTTTTCATTCTGCTTTGAAATATTCAGGCAGAAGCAGTGTTTCAGAGAATGTATTTCCATTCAGAACTTCAGGACAGAAAGGAAACCAGTTCTTGATGAGATCTACTGACCTGAGCTTTTGTGCAGTTTCCCCCTCCCCAGCTCACGGAGCAGAGTCCCTCAGCATGTCCTCTGCCTAGGACATCACCTCAAGATGCTCAGCCCCACACTCCTATCCACTCCCTTCACAAAATGCTGCTAAACCACAGCTCTGACCAGCTCCTGATCTCTCTGCTGGGGGAGAAAAACTATGCTGCATTGGATATCAACAGCAGACAGAACGCTGATGCGAGAATGCAGATGAGGGCTGGAGATGCACAGAAATTGAAGAGCTCCCCCAGCACTTATGCAGTGATGTGGTGGTAACAATGGCCATTAACACCTGGTCACTTGTCTGCTACTGCTTCAGCTGGGAAAGCTGTTAGTAGAGGTCTGCTTGCTCCTGTCCACACACCCAAGAAGCATCTTGAAAGACAGAGACCTTTCAAGACACAGAGAGAAGCAGGATGCTGAGGCATGGCTGGCAGCCTTACCACTCTGGTTGTTAACTTCTTCCTTCAGACCTCTGTGGGAGCTTGATGCCACCCACAAGCCATTCGTTAGAGCAGGTGGGGCCTCAGGGTCTTGAACAAAAAAAGAAAGAGTGACCCAGTCCTTCTACTCAAGCCTTCAACAGCCACCGAAGGAACAGAAGCCTACAGGCAAGGGTTTCAGTACATGCTGGGATCTGCCTTTGTACTCTTCCGGCTCTAGCAGCCTGCCCACAGCTCTCCTGCCCATGGTTTCAAGCAGTGCATGAGCCCTTCAGCATAGCTTGCGCATATAAAAAGCACTGCAGAATTCCTGAAAGAATACTGGGGGAAGGTTTTTATCCCATGGAGCTGGTCCAGTAATACTAATTAAATCATCACATTAGAGCTGGGAGCTTTCTTGAGTAAGTGTTACCACTTGAGCTGAATCCCACCTCAGATCATGGGCAGGTGTGCTGAGTAGACTCCAGAGAGCCCTGCCAAACTCATTCCACTTGTGATGCTGAGGCCAATTCTAGCACAGACTCTAGCGATTAATAAGAGCGGAACAAACCAGTGTAAACCTGAAACCTTTTAGATTCAGCCAAGTGGAAATCCAGCCTGACTCCCCACCCAAAAACTAACAACTGAGGAAAAGAGAGAAAGTTTTACATGGTAATCTATCCAATGTTACAGTTTCTCCAAGGACATTATGTAATGTCTCGTAAGGGCTTTCAGCTGAATTATCAGGTGACTTGCACAATTACTGAAGAGAAAACCAGAATCACAGGTGAGCAGTGGGTGTGAGAGTATGCATCTGCCTGTTGTACGTGAGCAGCAGCAGAAGTGATTCAGATTCAATGAGATGTCATTGGAGATAGACTTGTGCTACAGACCTCAGAGTTGACAGCCTGCAAGACCTATAGCTCTTTAAATCTGACATTCTGGTCCAGGCTTGTCTTCTTCAGTGACAAGGAGAACAACTCCACAATCCTTTGTAGAAGGAGAGACTCCTCAAGGTATTTTCCTGCCCCTTAACAACTTCAGGCCTTCATACCAGGGATCACTGTGCTGGGACCGAGCATTTGTGACACAAGGATACAAGAGAGAGACTCTTGGCTGTTTCCTCTTCTACAGACAAAGGATGGGAAGGATGAAAACACTCCAGATGAACTGACATTACGTAGATGCTGATGTTTACTTACATGGTATTCTCTCCCCCAACCCTTCCACTCACTGAGAGCTGCAGGGACACAGAAGGAAGGACATTTGCAAACACAGCCAGTACACCAAATCATATAACCATTCATGCCAGTTTACTGACTTCTGTCTTAAACTCTGCTGACAGCAATGAGAAAACAAAGAACAAACCCACCAAACCAGCAAAATACGTCACTTGTTGCTGGGAACCTGCTCCAGAATCTCTCTCCTCTGATGGTCAGGAACCTTCTAATTACCAGCCTAAAGTTACTATTGACTAGATGATACCCATCTGCTCCTGTGCCAGTGTTGCCTTTAGAGTAAGCAATTGCTCTTTCTTCCTGGCACTTACCTCCCTTTTCCTCCTGCCCTAGTGTATTTATAGAATTTCTCTCAGCCTTTGCTATGTCCGACTAAACTTTTTATTGAGGGAAGATTTATCTAATGGGTTTTACATTGTCTTTTGCCATACATTGGTCTGTATTTGTCCAGCTTCAATGCCTGAGAGGAGCAGCTTCGCTTTCAGATCAGCACTGCCCTTTTAGCACACCACTGAAGAGGTACCTTATACATCCATTAAATGAATGAATGCTCTATTGCTATGCAGAGTGCTCTGCAACAGAATAAATACTCACATGAAGACAAATCTACAAAGTACTATCACCCATGGTAGCAATTACTGAAACAACAGGTAGGAATCAGCAACAGAAGGCAAGAGAAGAATGAGGTGGATGGTATTGAGAGCTGTTTGAAAGAGACAAGAAAAGGCAATTGGCAGAATGAAGAATTTACTTCCAGAGAAGTGGAGAGAGCCAGTATTGCTCTTCAGCAAGCCCCCAGGCAACAAACCAATGGTGGACTGCAGTACAAAGAACTCTTCCTAAAGAAGATGAAAAACAAAGTGTTGCCAGAATTTTTACATTAAAATGTCTTTTCTGTAGATTGTTCTAGTAATATCAGAGTAATTCTGCACATGAGATCATAAAATTATATCACAAGAAACTTAAATCCTTCATAATCTCCCACTTACACCATAATCAAACTGCTACTATCATAACCCCATTGTGGTAAAACCAGCCAGACCAGCAAGGAGAATGCCTCTTGGGTGAGTACATGCAGGTCTCACATGATGTTGAGATGAGATAGGAAGCTCTGTCCTGCCTGCTTTTGGATTCCATCAGTGTTGTAATATAGCTCATATGCATACTATCCTCTCTCCTGTGAGTACAACCCCGAGATACATATGTGAACCCAAGTCAGTGCATGCAGCTAGCTTAAATACATCTGTGAACTGCATTCCCAGCAGAAATTGCCTTAGACTCCATTTTCTGGCTAAATTATTGCTAACATTTTGAAGTAGTTTCTACTGGAGACATTTTTAAAGCTAGATTTTGTACATGGGTATAAATCAAACAATTCCATTGACAGCTGACAGATTTCTTCCAGATTTCACTGGGGCAGCTGATATAAAATCACAGCATTTCATGGTCCTCCCAGACTCTGCTGTGATGTCCTGTTGGTTCACTAACTTTTGTGTTTCGCCCAAGAGGCAACTGCAATAGACTAGAGAGTGAATAACTCTGAGTTAATCCGTTACACTGTGTTGCTTCCTACAGAGGCCAGTGCTACACAAGAACATAGCCTACTGTAATTGAAGCTAAATGCAACTGATAGGTAGAATTCTAGGAGATACGGTCAATCACCCAGGAAGCTTTAAAACACATTAATATCTCTTTCCAGCTTTACATTTCATAGATTCAGACTTTTGCTAACCACGGCAGCAAGCCACCAGCAACACCTACCGTTTAAATGATGGGTGTCCTATCAACAGCTCTTCTGCTCCCCCTAGCACTTGTTCTCGTTATTGCAGATTATTTATTGAATTGCCAATTACGACTAATTTGACAATGTTCTGATTGCAGAGTTTCACCCTCCCACATGGAACCTGTAGGAAGGGAGGAATGGTGAAAGGAGAGTCATAAGAAGACTCTCCTGAATCAGCCTGGGAAGAGCTGGTTTCAGCTCACCCCTGCACATACTGGCCCTCACTACTGCTGCGTTTGCAAGGAGTTGCAGAGCTCACTTCTGCCAGGGTCCATCACAGGCCAGAAAGATCATTTGTTTTGCTCCTGTTCTGGAGTCTCATCCCTGTTGCATTCCTCTCTGGAGTCAGAAAAAGGTATGGTGCTAGTGTTTATGCCTGTATTTGGACTCTCAGACTCACCTACACCTACATATAAACACCCATACACAATCCATAACAAGAGTAAACAGTTCATAGCACAGCTCCCTGAAATTCTTCCACTTTGAACTCTGCTAAGTATGATCACCATTATTATTATTACTACCTTAGCAGGTTTGCAGGACAGCATTGCTAAGTGATGGATTCTGTATATCTCAAACCTCAACTCTGGTGCCTTTGTATAAATGGATTATAGCTTCCTTTAGCTGACACTCCATCACAACATAACCCTATAGACCAATGCAAACTTCCAGCTCAGAGCTCCTCCTGGATCAGGGCATTGGCGACACCAACATCAGCACTTGCATCAGGAATCTTGTTGCTCACTCCTGTTCTCTGTGGCCCACTGTCTATTCTCACATTCCCAACTGGCTCTTTGTAAGTCAGTTTCACCAGTAAGAAATATATGTATGTACACCTCCATACTCAAATACCCCAAACCTGTATCTGATACTGTGATGCCGAGAGGCATCTATAAAGGAACAGTGGGTTTGGGGCTCCTTATCAAGGGGCAAAGACTGATGTAGATACGGCCTCATCCTTAACTAAAACAAGAACAGGCTTCTAAGGAGGAGGAGAAAAAGACTTTTAGGGGACAACCTTTGAAAAGACCTCAGAAAATCTCCTACAGACAAACCATTTGGGGCTCCCTGAGGTTAAGGCAGGAGAAGATATCTCAGAACACATCCCAGGGTTAGGAGATAGAAGTATGACTAATTCTAGTGCATCATACCTCTGTCCCTCTAAAAAACAAGGAATGAACGTTGACTGCCAGGGAGCAGCCAGCAGTTTGGGACTGGGACTTTTCTTACTGTCACTGGTGACTGCGAAAGAAATTTCTCTCCTATACATTTCCCACTTCCTTTCTCTATCACTCCCTTCCTCTGAAAGTGTAAAATGAGCCAGTTGGAAAGCAAAATAAGAAAGGAAAAGATGATGCTCATTAGAAGCTGGGGAGAGTCAGTATCTACCTACAGTTGCAGGGATTGGCATGGATTCCTGCCCATAAAGATAAGCCTCTACAGCCACAGCTCTAGGAGATGAGATCTTCCTCTAAGCATGATAGACCTCAATCCAGTGGATAGTACAAAGAGAACAGGGATTTCCCCAATACTGGTACATACTGTATTAAGTTCCACCTTCAGGGAATATATAATGGGTGAATTATAAACCGTTGAAATCTAGTTTTCTAGTATAAACATCGGTAGATCCTTGAAGAACTCATATTGATATAACCATTACACCAGATATTTACTAATGGCAAGAAACTATAATCCACCTTGATATTCTAATACTGCACTATGATTACAGCTAAACCAAATATTATGCTGAACTAATGCAACTAATTTAGCATATATAAAACTCTTCGCTTGATTTCAAGTTTCACAGTTGCAGAAAGTGCCAAAACAAACTGAAGTTCACAGGCATAACAAAAGGAAACAGGAGGTTATACAATCAGCAGCCTTCAAAGAGAAAAAGGGAAAAGACGAGCAAAGGGAATCACTTTACAGAATTGGAAGGAAAAGAATCTTGGGAGGGTTATAAAACAACATGGTTAAAATGGTCACAAAAATGTTTGATTTCCCTTTCCCATATAGGATTAACAAAATAAGCAAACCACACACGTGCAATGACAAATGATTTGGTCACATTTGTTTAATGTGTATACATTTGGAGAACACACTAAATAAACCTCCAAAACAGACTACACGGTTGTTCCTGCTGTAACAGCAAGAAGCATCATAACTGTACTGTGATCTGCCATGTGCCCTGGAGGACTGTTCCGACTGTTCCATAAGCTCTTTTCAACGTCCTCTGGAGCTTCAAGAAATATGGTGAGAAGGTTTACAGAGCCATGATAAAGCCTAGATCATCACAAACATGCCCTAGTTGAGTCATTACTAACAGTGCTTCAGAACTGCCACAGGTTGCATACTTTTGAAACAATCTTGTGGTAGGTATGTTAAAGCAGGAAGATAAATCCATAGTCAGGTAGAAATGAAAGGAAAACATTTCCATTTCCTCACCCTAAAGCGCATGTGGGCATGCATGCCCTTTCTTATCGCAATGCTTTCCAAACACAGCACTGCTGTACAGTGCATCGTGGCTTTGGAGTGACTGCTCCCAATGGTTGAGGATGAGGATTCTTTTTACCATTCTCCCACCTGAAATAAGAGTAACATGGTTTTGGCTTTTGCCCTTCCTGATTTTGTTCAATGACAATTTTAATGTTTGCAGTTAGATGTACAGCAGACTTTTCAAAATGATGTTGAGCTCTGGTAATCTAGTAATTGCAGTGAGCAGGCTGGACAGGTCTTCCTGGCCCACAGGAAGAATGGAACATGCCATCTCTCACTTCCACTCCTAACCCTTCATTCAACAGCCTTCTCATTTGCTTATTTCAGTGCTGGATCCACCCTACACATGAAAGGCTCAGCAAACCACCATGCAAACTAGCAGAGGTTTGTGCAAAATCCTTACATGCAGGCAGAGCTACAAGTTAACATGGGTTTGGTTAACCCCACAAAACCAATACCTCCAACTTCTCAAGAAGAACGCTGACTCTTCTTCTTACCACCCCACACTGTTAGAGAAGAAATGAAGACGTAAACAATTTTCATTCATGCCAGCCTCACCTGATTCAGCACACATGTACATGAAACAGTGACAGTTCAAGTCACAAGATTGAAAATCAGGATGTTCATTTTGGAATTTGGAAACATATGCACACTTAGCCCAGAATATCATAAACACAGTTTACCCTGATATCACCTAGAATGCTTATTCATGTCTGAGTGACCCCCCCTTTCTGCTGCCACTCAAAGCACTGTATTACATGTGTGGAAGTACCATTGGACCATGAACTCTGCATCCTTCCTTCGGAGTGAGAGGAGCAGGGTAGGTCTACCAATGCTGAGCTTCCAGCTGCTGCAGGTAGATTTATACCATCAAAGTGGTTCTGGTATCTCTCATTACATTGTAGTCACTCTAATTTAAGAAGAGAAGATGGAAAAAAAAAATTAAAAAATATTGAAGACTGATGTTCTATGAAAGTTGAGATTCTCCTCCTCTGCATGATACCATCTCCCACATCAGAGAAAGCCCAAAATAGCCTTGGGCTTTCCATCCAGCTCTGGCTCCTAAATGGCAAAGCTGCAAACTAACTCTAAATTAGGCAATGATTTCAGGTAAAAGCAGAATTACCACACACTTGTCAAGCAGCCAATTCAAAGCAGCAAGACCTGAGGAGGAGGCTGAAAGTTTGATGGCTTTGCTAGCTCGACTGACTGCCACAATGCCCAGGACAAGGGATGACACTTTCTTGGGCAGCAGCCATCTCCTGCAGGGCCCACACCCTCAGCAGAGGCTGCTCTCTTTCAGAGGAGCTGGCTCCTGCAATGGGTTCATGCCTGGATGTTTGCTTCTTCCCAACTTCTGAAACAGGTCCTACTTGGGGGGGGAGAGGGAGGGAGGACCCTTGGTGTGTCTCTGGTATTTATAATTACACATTTATTGAGCTTGTGCAATCCAAACTCCAGCTTCAGGCCAAAAGTTCATTGCTAGAGGGGTTCAATAAAGAATTTCCTCCTGAGAATGGAGCATTACATCACTTGCCAAGTGTGTCAGGCATTTTTCCAGCCTCCTGTTGGGTCACACCCATCTGACTCCTCTAGTGGCTGGATACTGCACATGCCTGGCCGCATCCCTAAACTCCATAGGATTAATCGTGTCTGTATGCTCCAGACATCAGAAAACTGAGTAATGTTGTCACACAGCCCTTCCTGTCACAGGCCTCAGGACCACAGAACAACTGAAGCAAGTCAACACATAAGCACACAATTAGGTTTCTAAGCATCAGCCAGCCAACTATTGAATGTTCTGCACGTACAACCCCAAAATACCAGACCATTCTTTGCAATCTCATCACACAGGCAAGTATGTGGTGACAATGATGACACTCTTCTGATGGACTACTTAATAATCTCAGGGACACACCACTCATGCCAGAGACAATGCATATGTCATAAAAAATGATGGTTCTTGCCCAAAGACTTCACTCTCTGTGTAAGATAATATGATATTCCTCTTGTATTATACTTGTAGCATCATGAAGAACTGAATACTCAATAGTGTATTAACATCCTGCACCTAGGGAAATAAAAATCCTGGTCCTTCCACATGCCATTAAAGGATCTTTGTCTACCTCTCCATACATAAAACACTCACCTGAAGACCCTGAAGTTCAGAAAACAGTTCACCTCTAATGCTCTGATGTGATATTTCACCATGCAGCCACGATGATTAACAGAATAATCCTAGTGCAAATAGATAAACTAGAACTCTTGCACAGGCAGTTTTAGTTCATTATGAAGTCTGATACCACTGTTGATAGTAAACCCGGGAATAAAGCTAATTTTGTTATCAAGGTTCATGTGAGTATAAATGCTCTTCCTTACCCTTTATATATCTGCTCCCTCAATGACTTTACTGCATGAAGCCTTACAATGAGATAAACCATTTTTTTAGATGGGGAAACTGAGGCAAATCATGGGATCACACAGTGAGTAAATTATGGGATTACACAAATTATGGGATCACACAGTGAGTGAAAACTGAAACCAAAAACTTGCCTGTTGCTAGTCTATAAATTCCATCTGCTGACCACCAGGCTGAATGTCCTGCACCTCAGATGAGAGCACAGGCAAATGGTCTGATTATGAGAAGCAGGATACATGAAGACGCAGATTTCAGTAGAACAGACTGAACTGGAGGGATTAATGTCGTTTAATGGGTCACTTGGGGAGAACTGGCAAACAAATACAATCCTACTCAGTGAAATTTAACTAGCAGATAAACTAGGCCCTAACGGTAAACAGCTTCCCAGTTCCTTTTCTCCCAATGAAACTAACAGCTCTGTGCCCTCCAGCCTCAGAGATCCTACACTCAAAAAGGAGCAAAGACCACACAAACATGATTTGGAGATACACAAACAGCAGTCTGGTGATTTCTTTCCAAGCTAAGGCTGCCAGAATTGGTATAACCTCTCCAGCTCCAACCCTGATGCAAGAATACCTTCAACTCCCACTGATCAAGGTGGAAACTGCACATACTAAGAATGCCGTAGTATGAGGCTCTTTGTTAACCATTATTCTAGCACTGATGCCTTCAGTCAATGCAAGGATCTTCTGTGGTTCCAAAGCTTGTGATGCCAAAAGCCTGGAATAACAGAGTTTTTTCATTCCTCATGTTGCACAGTGTTTGGTGTCTGGGATAATGGCCAGTGATAGTTCTGAATGTGCTTCAGGTCCTACTAGAGGTTTTGAGCTCAGCAGATCCCCATGATAGGCACACATCTTGTGATTTGAGACTGGCTTACTGGCTAAGGCAGCAGCATTACCTGCCATGTTAGTCCCTTAACACACGGCACATCAGGCATCCATCTGGTCTGAAGAAAATAATCACTGATATGTTCTGTCAATATTTAAAAATACTGTGGCACAGCTTGGCTGGAGGATCCCCTGAAATCCAAGGTAACGTTTTTAGACAGACATATATGCAGACTCAGGAAAAGAACAGGGACTGGAAGAGGCCTCCAAATATAAATCAGACTGTTGCTGACCAATAATTGTGCCAGACCACCTTAAATGGACACTGTGCCCATCTGCTCTTCCCCTCTCCTCCCCCACACCTCCTCCCTCAGGATTGTAAACCATCCTGCAATATTTAAAGTAGCATTGTTCACCTCCCTTCTGAAGCCCCTGGACCATTTGAGTGGCTATATATTCTCTCTGTGCTGTTTGTTATTCCTGAGGACATGCACATTGCTGAACATACTAATAAAAATTTCATAAAAGAGGTTGCCAAAAGGGTGTGTGTGTGTATAAGAGGATTTGTAAAGCTCGCTCACACACACACTCTATTCACCATTAAGGAAGGGCTGCAGCAGGCAAAAGCAAGTACATCTGTACAACAAAAAGAAATGGCTCTGCTGGCTCTGCTCCTGAGAAGGACCAGGCAGTCTTAGGTAACAGAGCAAAGATGCACATCACCCAGTGATTCAATATAAGCAAACACAGAAGTGTGTTTCTTTGCAACCATGTTAAGAGAAGGCAAGAGGAGCTAGCAAGAAAATGCCTGCACAAGGCATACTGCTGTGCGCATATGTTGGTGTACTGCCTGCTTACTCATCCACAGTGAGCCTGCTTGTACCTTTCCTGAGCACAGATTAAAAGCACAAGGAGTAACACTGACTAGGAATGTATTTGGGAAGAATGTGCTCTTCTTTTCTCCCTCCCCCCTTGTTTTTTCTAATAGCTTTAGCTTTAGAGACTGAAGTCTCAGCCACATGCTGCCACTTTCATGGGGTGGATCTGCCTGGGACTGCTGGGCTTCTCTCTAGGGGGTATCACCCGAGATTGCCAGTATCAGCTGTGTCTCTGCAGGTTTTGGGATGTGGAAGTCCAAGACCTCCCAAGTTCACTTCCTTTAAGGTGACCAACCACATTAAGGTGTCTGTGGCTTCTTACTGCTAACTACTTTAGCTTAGGTTTGTTGAACATTACTTCATAATGCTTGTTGTCTACAGCCTGGGACTCAGCAGAGCAGCACTTGGGCAGGTACTTGACTCTAAGCATGTATGCATTTTAAAAAGAGCTAAATAATTGTCTGAAGCACCGAGCAAAACCAGTAGCTGACAGACTGTCTTGCCTCCAAGCTAATCACAGTCAGATCTCATGACTGGAGGCATCAAGGAAGGCCAAGGTGCTAAGGAATGCTTTCTGGTGATCTGTTTGATTCCTTTTCCCCTTTGCAACTTTCCCTAAGTGATCTATACTCTGCTTAGTAGATTTAACACTCACTTTCAACAACTCTGTCTTGCTAACTAGGATTTTCTGGGCAGGACAAAGATTTTAAGATCTCTTAAAACTCTTCAAGCTGGTCTGTGTGCAGTATTCAGCAGATGCTGTGCTCTACCTCTGAGTGACTTCTGTGTTGGTGGTGAAATCACACATTTTAACTGAGGCTCCTGGATGGAAAGCACAGTTTAAATGTATGCCATTATAATCAAATACAACCAGAAAAGAAACAAAAACCCCACAAGATCCACAAACGCATGTTTTGTCTGTACTAAAGAGGTAGAGCATTTACAGAATTGTAAATAAATGACCTAGTGAAGTCAGGCTCTTTGTTAAGCCAGACATTAGGAAATTATTGCAACGCAGGTTATTGCCCTCACAGTGAGTAACAGCTCATGTGGAATGGTTATAGCAGAGCATTCAGTTACACATTAGGGATGTTTTTATTATAACACATATTTACAGGCTTCATGATCTGTCTTGTAAATACATATTAAGGAAATGTAAGCAGTCAGCTTTCAGTGCTGGGACTTAGATATTTGCCAGTTTTACCTCAGATAAACAGGGACAGTCTCACAGCATGAAGACCTTTCTTTGTAGTTGCCACAATAGAAAATGCCCTGAAAGGACAGCAGGTATTTAAGCAAGCAGCAAGCTTAAGGGAACCAATGATCTTAATGCTAAGTAAAGAAAGACTGATGCTCCAGTGATGAGGCCTACTCCATTCTTTGAAATACAATTACACAGGCGTGGGCATTCATTTGTGTGGGCTAGTGGTTGGGTGCCTGAATCCCCAAGGATTCTTATGTAACACCAAGATGTTATTCCTGCTCAGTTTTCTACTCAAGTCTCATGCATGATCTACTGCTGTACCATAGCAAGCATTAATAATTATTGCACAGGCAAACAGACACACACTGCGTGAAGTGCCTTGGCCACAAGTTTACTAATGTGCAAGAATAAATTCACTGGGAAGAACAAATTCTTTTCCAGATTACAATCTGTTTGTGCTGAATATTCCATATCCATTCACCAGCCCAGCATGCTCCATGTGTGGATATTTAAACACAAAACGTACAGATGTTCACTGTAATTTGCCTCTCTGAACATCATGTCTATTTAATCCATTTTGAAGGTCAAATGTATTTTAATATTTTGGCAAATGCCTTTGGAACCAACTTAATTAAACACCACAGTTAAATTGGGCACTAAGTTTTCCTCAAAAATGCTTACAACAACTAGTCTGAATAATTAGCTATAGGCTTAGGCCAATGCAGCTGGAGAGCTGGAGCTGAGGCGACTGTGCTGTGCCAGACCTGCACTGCAGCATGCTACACAGATGGAGACAAGGAGCACCAGCAGAAGGCACTGAGGCACAGCATGGCAGAAGAAGGAAAAGCTAGAAAAAATAAGCAGTGAAAGAGTCAGGAAACTCGGCAATACTCCAAACCCAAGGGCAGCTCATCTACAAAGTGGCTGACAATCATCGTCAAGCATCACACAAATATTAAGGTGAATGTGTCTGAAGCATTAGTGCTCCCAGAAAGGGAGCCAAGAGAGGGGACTGGAACTCAGTAGTTCTTAGAAGATACTGCCTTCATATGAAATACATACATAGAAAAAGATATGCTCATCTCATGATATACACATATAACAGTGCAGATGTACTGCTTCGCTACATAAATGCTCAAACAAGACACTTTTTGCATGTCAGGAGGAGTTTATGCAGGCTTTTCACGTGAAACGTACATCTTATTTTCACACGTCAGCTCAACAGCATGCATGAGCACCAGATTGCAGGCACATGTGCACATGCATGTGTTCTTGTGAAATACTCTGGCAAGTATGCAAGCCTGAGGAAAATGTTCTGTCAGACATTATGTTGACAGATGCAGATGCAATGCATCTTCCAACTTACAGAAACCAGTCCAGACATCATTTTTCCATACACAAAGCCAAAACTGGAGTGTTAAAAATTCAACATTGACATCACATCCAATATTGTAATTGTTATCACTTGACCCTTTGGTCCATGCTTGTACGAGGCAGCTTCCTTTTTATTAATATCTCAGCACACTGTGTGACACAACTTGAGTGTGTCCTAATTTCATTTTAATTAGCGCCGACTTTTACTTTCCTCACTAATGAAACAGTCTCATTACGAAGTGTAATTGAAGACCCCTAGAGGGAGGGGTGCCTGGAGACCTCATTGTGTTGGTACCCAGCATCCTGCCCAATAAAATTCCCCTCTGAACGAAAGCAGTTTTATCATTAATTCATCCGGCAGGGGGGCTAACTAGCTGCCAGGAGCTGAGTTCATACTGCTCTGAGGAAGAGCCCAGAGCCTGTTTGTTTTCTCCAAAGAAACAATTCCAATTTTCTAATGACTAAAATACTGACATCGTAAATCCTTCGGTCTCGTTGTTAAAAGTATCTTTGAACGTCGGCTGTTATGAAGTATGCCTCTTCATTAAAAGCAGACTGTTCATGAACTCTTGTGTGTGTGTGCTTTTAATTGAGCTTGAATGATACAAATATTGAGTTGTGGTTAACTCTGTTTAAAAAAAAAAAAAAAACCAAAAAACCAAAAAAGATACAAGCTCTATTTACAGGCACTCTTAAGATGACTTGGGCAATCACAGTAAGAAACAAACACAGAAGAGCAGGCCAGACAGGTGGTTAAGTGACCACCCTTTGGATGCACACATGGATTGCCACAAGAAAAGAGGCCTCTATGCCCTGAGCACCCCCAGACTCACAGTTTCTTGGCTCTGTAAGTATGTAATCATGGTAACTGCAAGGAAAAACTCTTCAGACAACTGCACATACATTGTTTATGGAATTTTCAGGACTTTTTGTAATTTAGGCTTCAAAAGTTTCCCCCTCTCTGTTATCGGACAGAACACAGAACAGCCATTGCATGTGCTCCAAGTACCAACAGAGTATTCACAGGAGTTTACTCAGAAACAGTTACTGCACTTTAGATTCACCTTCTGCTTCATCCCAAGCCAAGACTGGAGCATGCCAAGCCTCTACAACAAGACAGAGCAAAATGGGCCTCCAAGTTTATCAGAACTATCACCATCTCAAACATTGGCAATGGCAGAGTTCTGGCACCAGTGAGCGCCCCAAATCTGGGTAGCTGGCACCACATCTTGCAAGAGCTGAGAATGCACTTGCCAATAGACACACATATCTGCTCAGGAAGGGGATTCAGATTTTCATGCACTAAAACGCCCACATCACCAGTGTGGGATTAGGTTTTACCTACCATGCACTGGGATCAGAGACACTTACTAGTGTTAACCCAAGTAGTATTTGTGTGAAAAAGGCAACTCCTACAAACATGGTATCTGAAAAACACACGGCCTTTTTGCCAGCACTGGTCATAAGAAAAATGGCAAACATTTTACCTAGAGCACTGGGAGCTCCGAGGTCTTTCCCCTCTCTGGTTGTAAACACCACCACAGCTTGTATTCTAATAAATACCTGTAATGCCAGCAGAATCAGCTCTTTTGGTTTCCAGAGCTTCTCAGAACTAAGACCTCCCAGTCAAGTCTGGTGCACGTGTGGTGATTTGTAACACTCCCTGCCATCCCATTCCAGGGCAACAATTCACAACCAAGGTGACTGTTTGCCACATTTGTGTTACTCAGCTTGTATGCACAAGCATTCTCTAGGCTGAAATATGACTTAATATCACTGAGAACCTGGACAGAGTGTATACTGTGCTCAAAACAAAAAGGAAAATGTCATGTTCACACAAATTCAGTCCATCTCCCTAACCTCAAATAAATGACTCTTCATTAACTTTCCTGAGATGACCCTGTATAAAGCAACAGCAGAATAAAAAGATCCATGGACAAACGTGAATTCAAATAACTCCATTTCCAGTGTAGTTCAGAAGCTGAACCACAATTTAATTGCATCTCATAACAGAAAGATCTCTGTGTTCATGTGTCCATTACAAGCTTGAGCTTTGGTGATAAGAAAGTTGGGGGAGATGCAGGGAAGGGATTTTGCCTATTGACTCACAGCACCCATCACCAGCAAAATGCCATTAGTGAAACTTGGTCTCTTCAATAATGAAGTGTCTGATAGACACTGCTGCTGTGGTTCTGCTATTAATCTTGTCCTGCCGCTGTTACATTAGGGGATATAAACTATCTTTTCTCTCTACTCATTATGGAAACTGTGCAATTCACATCTTCCCTCCCAGGAGTGCTCCAATTAGCACAGCCTGCATCACATTCAGCTTTCCATCAACTCACTGCGTTATCCTGTGCAGACAAGCTACCCTCCTACCACAGGCAAGCTCAGCAACAGCCAGCAATACCGTATCACTGCTGACTCTTCAGATACATTCTCTCTAAAGCAGCAAGTTTTGGTCTCATCAGCAGTTCCTGAATCTTTATACAAGAAAAGCAAATCCAACAATAAAATATTTTCAAGTAGCCAAGAGACACATGATTCTTGAATGCAGTAGGACTTGGGGAGAAAGCAAAGGCTGTATATGTAACTGTAGCCAGGCTACTGCCACCCATTAAGCAAGATTTTGTACTGTACAGCAATACTACTGACACACTCTACAGTAATGCTCCCCTCTTCCTTTCATGACACAGTCAATTAGCAAATAGTTTGCTTGGTGTTTTGCACCTCTATCATATTTTGGCAGGTTTTTAGCTCACCTCCTGGGCTTTCCTAACTTGCACTTCAAAGTACACCAGCCCTAGTGTTTTACATAAGTGGGTTCTAAAAAGAGATTAGATTTGCTTCTGCTTTGTTTTGCTTCTTCCAGCTTAAAAGCAAATGATTTCTGCAATATTTCCATAGTTAATTTCATTCTGGTTAGCAAGCACAAGATCAAGTAGAGGTTATGGATTTTGCTTCATAAGTATCTTCTCCATGGGACTGAAGTCTGCTTCACCAGAGGATGGTTACAGTGGCTGCAAATCTCTTAGTCTCAGGTCACACCTCTTGTTCTGCATGCAGCAGCCAAATGATGACGCTCATTTCCTAGCTCAAGCTCTGCCACTGCCTTTCTGATCTGCTAACGTAACTACATTTGCAGTTGCTCCTTAACTCAATGCTGCTGGTTGAGAGGCTGGCCTGGGGAGGGCAGAAGCTTATTGCTGGTTCCTGTGGCTCAACTACAGCTGCAACAGGACATACAAATGAAACCTGCAGCTCCTGGCTGCTTCTGGATGTTGCCATCACTTTAGGCCATTTAGGGGGCAGCAGAAGGAAGTACGTATAGTGTTTAAGATTTTAACCTTCAGAAGTTAGTATCAAACTATCCTGTAAGTAGGAAGAAGAAATTACTCATGCAAAGTGATGCAGAGCTGTTGATTACAAAGTCCACACCCCCTGGGCACTGAGCATCCCTGGCATCTCATCACACCTGACTGGGTACCCCAATTACCAGCACACACTGCAGCACAGCCAGGGAGGCAGAAACGATGCTCGAGAGGATGCTGCAGAGACTGAGCAGCCCAAAGACACTATTGAACACGCATCATCTGGAGGGAGTACTGTGGAAAGATGGCAAGAGGTTGGCTTTTTTTAACAGCCCCCCTGCAACAGGTGATGTTTGAAGTTCTAATCCTGATACTTCATGTATATTCCTGAATGGCTGGCGACACTGACCAGGTCTGAGGGATTTTCAGGGAATAGCTATTACTAGCATTTTCTAAGCTCTCAGCACTCCATAGTTTGAAATGCAAAGTATGCATATGTGCATTAGCAAAATGGCCCATTCCCCTGTGTGGGAGGGAACCACTCTGGAGGTGACACTGGGCCAGGGTTACATGTGTATGGAGCAGCCAACTGACATGTGAATCCATTACTGTTATCAGCAATGCATTCAAATGACCTACTTTTTAACAGTCACAACTGCCTGACAGAAGAATTTAGTAAATTGCTGGCATGCAATTCTCAACCTAGAGTGATAGAATAATAACCCAATGTAGATACATTGCAGGCTAATCCTCTTCAGGTATAGCTGCATTTTCCTATGCAAAGCTATCAAAGAAAGACAAAAGCTGCCAAGAAAGACCTTTTTAATCTTCCAAGTGCTCTTTTCCAGCATGGAGTCAGCAGGTCACCATATAAGACAGTGCCGTAAATGGCAACTGCCAGAGATCCCAGGCTCTCATACAAGCTGAGGTTGCAGAAACTCATTCAGCAGCACCCAAGTGGCACAGACAGTTTATCATTGTTCCCCTCCTTTGCTATTCATTGTGCCTTTACATTTCTGTGAATGAACTTTCTGCATAAACAGCAACTGTCTTGTTCTCTCAAGCCAGCACAGCCTGCTGGAAAACATACTACAGAGCTCCATTCTTATGAGGAAGCATCATTGTTTGTCATCATATTCCTTACATGTTCCTATTTGAAATAATGAAGTGTTTCACCTGCAGAGGTGTACAGATGTAGCCAAATGCTTTCTAGCATATCTTGACATAATGCCTATAAATGCAGCTCTCCCATTTTAATTGAATCCATTTAAAAATCATAGCTTTTTGTTACCTTAAAAGTAGAACAGATGTACTGACTACAGAAGGATGATAATAAAACAGAAGCCCTATTACATGTGTGTTGCAAATACATTAAGAATATGCTGAAAAGACAACTACAGATCTTCAGCGTTTCCCAGAGATGGGTTTAAGTAATGAAGTAACTCAGATGAAACAGTCCTATCAGCTTCAATATGGTCCAAGTTTTCAATCCAGGTCTTACTGAGATCAGGTCCTCTACATATCACCTAGCTAAGCCAGAGCTACAGACAATCCTGATCATCATGCAGCCACGTCTGAAGAAACATGACTTCTGCCATCCGTTCTAAAGGCAGGAAAAGACAGGCACTCGGAAGATTGTCTCTTCTGGTAGCTGACCAAGCCACCCTTGGGTTACCAAGGATCTGAATGCCTGGCCCAGATTTAGCACCTCTGGACTGAAGTAAAAAAGGGTATGACAACACAAGAGGAGAAGCTGACTCAAAAATCTCCTCTCCTCTGCTCCCAGCATATTGAGGAACAGAGTGCTTTTGGATATTAAAATCAGTCTGTCCATTACTCATTTGGGAACCAGGGCAGGAATATAGGCTGTAGGGCCCTCGCTACAAGTCATCTGCCTCTCCACTCTGCTGTGTCTGCTATGAGTAGAACAGATTATAGCTACAGAGGGTTCAGACACCTTTGGCCAATAAGCCCTAATCAGAGGAGGGGGGGAAATCAAAACATTTATTGTTAGAAAGAAGACAGTAGAAAACTGAAGCAAGCATTTAATATGTAGGATACTGAAAAGTCTTATGTTCTCATACATTCCTTGAAGGCAATAGACACATAAAGGCACCTATGCAATACTTACATCAAGAGGAATGTTTAATGTCATGAAGCATGCACAAAGAACAAATAGAGCTAACAGCAGCAGGAGAAACAAAATGTTTAGCTCCAGCATAATAAATACAAATACTCAGAGACAATTAGGATCTCCAAGAACGTTTGTGCACACAGGCACACATTGCCACGCACACTCACACCACCTTTCCCATTAACAGAAAATCTTCTTTTCTCCATTTGTCTTTTTCTCACTTTTGTTCTTCTTGGGATGACAAACACGGCTTAGCAAATGGCCAGTTCAGGCCAGAGCAACCCCATACTGTGTGATGCTTTACTCCTTAAAGGTGTTAAAACGTAACACATGCAAGAAGGGGTTCAGCTCACATGGGAAGAGGGCACAGATGCTTGCAAAGGCTGGTGATGGAGAAGGGGCTTTCCAGACCTGCATCCCCCTGCAGTTACAGGCAAGAGGCTGGTAGTGTGGGAAAGCTGCCACTCTGTAATTACACAGAGTATGTCAGGTACTAGCAACACAATAGCACCAACTTGCTTTGATACCTGAAAATTTGCTTTTAGTATCTGAGTGGCAGACTCTGTTGCTACAACTGCAGTAGAAAAGCAAACCCGTTGAAGTTAGATTACTCTTAAGTTCAGAAATAGCCCTCAAGAGTCTTCATCTATCAGACATAAGAGCAGCTTTCTTCTCTATAACCAGAGCACATAAATTCCCGAACCCTCCAAACCACTTGCACCACAGGAAACCTTTGTAAGCAGCCGGCTAAACACCCTCCTCAGCAGAGTGAATTGTAGTGTCCATAAAGGTGGGTCTCTTTCATCTGCACCAGAACCAGGCACTGAATTTCTTTGCCACTCCTTGCACTTGCTCATACTGGAGCAGAAGCTGCTACTGCAGGAAAAGGTGGCAGAGATGCTACATTACTGACACTTATGCTCTCGAAGCATGCTGTATTCCATCCCCAGCATAGAAAGGGCTCTTTTTCAAGCTGTTTATCTGCTCCTCCAGACAGCTGTCCATGAACCAAAGTTTGGGAGTCTGTCTTGACTGTGCTGAGCAGATCTGAATCAGCAGCCTAAGCAAGGCCAATTACAAAGGTTTTTTTATTTTTTTCCACAGGGCTTCATAAAATTAAATCACAAGCAAAAAATGCAGCTTAGTCCTTCAAAAGCTGCAATTTGCTAAGGCCCTGAGGGTATTTTGGCAAACTCTTCACAACTTCACCCAAATACTATCTACCTCTTTGTGCTGCCAAATCTAAAGATAAACTTCCACTGACTCTTTAATGTCAGTATGAGCCTGGTAGCTAGACTGGGTGTGCAAACTAGCTCAGACAGCTCAGGTCCTCCTACCAAGGCCACTGAACTGCTCAGGTCAGGATGGGAAGAAGATGGAGACTTCTCAAGCTGATGGAGGTTTTGGAGCTGGGGTAGGTAGGTGCCCAGAGTTCAATGTTCAAATGACACGAAATCTGCTCGCCTCTGAAAGCTCTGCCATTTCACCACAAGTTCTTGTCCTTGGTACTCACTAATGTTAGTTCCAAACTGAAGGGCACTTCTTCATGTTCTGCGTAACAAGGAACTCCCTCTATCAGAAGGAAGACATGCCCTTGTGCTTTCAATTATGTTTTCCACACTACCCTGTTATTCCTGTGATTTCTAGACTTGTTTTATGGCATGAACTTTGGTGCGTCCTACATGTCTTGTCATCTTTCTGGGACCCTGGAAATACCAAGGAAACTCTAGGAACATCATTCTTTACTGTATAATTCTTATCTTTCACAATACATGTTTTTCCTAAACTTCTTCTTCCCAGAAGCATCACACTTTCCAGATTCATGCTATTTGCCCTTATGTTCTATTGTGTAACTTATAACTTTTGCAAGTAATCAGGATTAGCACAAACTTCATTAATGCTTTCATGATTATAAGTAATTACATCATCCAAAGTGGTTTTCTCTTCCTTTCCCAATATAACTCTAATTTCAAAATGGGTCATTTAAATTCAATTTCTGTAAGTTACATTCCAAACTCCTCATAACTTTAGTATTATTAGCTAATGAATCTGCATTGGTTTTGCACCAAATCCAGATAGGAATATGTTAATTAGCGTCACATACAAGCATTTCAGTTCTCAAATTTCCCTTTGTCTTTCCTTTTGATTTTATAGTGACTGTGATCACTCTACATGAAAAAGAGACTAAAATGGCCAGTTTACACAATGGGACTTGCTGTGGCATGAGCCAGCTCTGCAGATGATAGAAACACAGACCAAGAGACAGCTTTGAAGATAACAAAAGACAGTGAGGATGTACTATTGGTAAATCCCACTCCTTTTTTCTTGATAAATGAAGGCTGCTTCTTTCTACAGAATGATCACAGCACAATGAAACAGTGGCAGGACAGCTCTGAAGCTTCCTCTGGTTATGCCCCCTAACTTGTCTAAATGTCTCTTTTAAAATGAAAAGGGAGGAGATAAACATATCCAGACCTTCACATGTTCCCTAAACACGTGTGCAGTATGCAACCCCAAGACACATACACGCACTCACCTAGCACAGCAGCATTTAGAGAACGTGTGTTTTTTCTCTTCTCAACCTATTTTCCAAGTGATGGAAGATTTAAAGTTTCTAATTTTTTCCTTTCCCTCAATGAAGGATATTCACTTTCTTAACCCCCCTCAGGGAGGCAGAGTCACAGAAACAGCAGTAGGTCACTGTAAATCTTCAAAACTAATAATTATTAAACACATAAATCTATTTAATGCATCGAGCCCCAAACATGCTGACTGGATAATATGAGAGAGAGATCCACACATAGCAAAAGGGCCTTGCCATCTTTCCACACAGGAGGCTGGAAATGTATTTCAGTGACAAGGCTGCATTTGCCAGAGCAGCTACTGAGCCCTGGAAAACCTTGGGCTTCCAGCTTTTCATTCCATGTTACCAGCAGCTCAGCTGGAGTCCCTGGCAGGGAGCTGTAACCAGAACTGGAAATCAGACCTCCTGGGTTGTTTCAATGACCACAACTCTCAATCCATGCCAAGCCCTTAGCGATGTTGGGCCCCTGGACAGAAAACAAGGCAGCAGCCATGCCCAAGGAATAGCAAGACACCCCTAATTCAGGGCTCTGCAGGGAGTCCCTGCTGTAAACCTGGATGGGTGGTGCCAATGCACTAGTGCCCAGAGAGCCCTGGCTGAAGAAATCTCCTCCCTCAGCTTCATAGCACCTGGTTCCCTCTCCGTCCATCAGTAGCTAACACAAAGCTGTCATAACCTGCTTCAGTTTCTACCAGATTAAAGTAGGTACTTCCCTCTTACAAAAACAGGGCCTGAGATTCAGGAGAGGTGGGTTTTAGACACAAGAGTTTGCCTCCACCAATACTTGGGGAAAATGGGGAACAAGTGCCACATCCTCTGTCAGGAAGCAGCTTTTGTGCTAGGCACAACAATGTGGTTAATGTGGCCAAAGAACAAGCACCCTGCAGCAGCCATGGGAGAATAAAAATCTCTTCACTGCTGACCTGAGGCTAGGAGGAAGGGTAATAGACCTTTATGGTTCCATCTTCCCATTATGGTTCCCCTTTTCAGCCCCCAAGCCCACTGCTTCTGCACATATAACTAGAGTAGCCTTTTGCCAGGGAATGTAGCTGTCACATGTCTAATCTACCTGTCTACACTAGCATTTATCTGGCCTCCAGAAGGCAGAAACGTTTCAGCAAGCACCTTTGCCTTACAGTAGTCAAAATGGTATCTGGTGCAATGCAGCAACTGTTTTCAATGCCAGAAAGCTTGGAAGCAGCACCTCTGCAGATCTCTTCTCTACCACCCAAAACAAAGGAAAAGGCAAAAACCTTCCCACTGGCTCTGCTAAGACGAAAATAGATCTGCAAGACTGCAGCTGGAGACAGGGATGAGGTAAGCAAAAGCCTCACATGAGCCAATTCAGTACCTGAACATTGGGACATTTCCTTCCTGTGACTCACACATTTGCCATAAAAAAAGGGCTAAAATTGAAGTGTGATCACTCTGCTCCTGTTCTTGGTTGTGAGTAAGGTACTGCCAGGTTCTCATCAGGGTCATGAGCAACACACTTGCAAAACAATTAATCACATTACAGACTGCATTTCTCTCCATACATCAGTGCGCATCCACCCCATCCAAATGATCCCAGTAAAGAAAACCAAATTTTAATGGATAAAATCTGGTGTGCCTTAGTATATGTTTAATTTCCACCACAAGCACTATGACAGTAACAAATCTGTATCTCTACAATGTGGAGTTAAGCATTTTCGGATGGTTTTCCATTCCCTCCTTTACTTGGATTCCTTTACAGTTTTATCTCAGTTCTGAATCCCCTGGGTACATAATACACACCTCTGGAATGATACATAGTGCAATGTTTTACTCTAAAATGACAAATATATACTCCCAACTTCAGCTCTATCTTAGTACAGCCATTTCCTGCAATTATGACTCAATGTAGATCCAAACTTTGCATCTGAGGACTGTCTCTTGCTATTTACAATGAAGAGAAATATCAAGAATATAAGATGCTTTGAGCAGAAATGCTCTTAGAAGAAAGCTACCCATGGGACTTTGGTACATCTCAGAAAAACCCAAAACCACTCAGTGTAGGAATATGACAGTGAGGTCCAGGATACTAAAATTCAACTATGCTCGATGAGGAATTTGAGCAGAAGATTGGACAAGTTTCCTCTAACTCAAAGCATTCTATGATTTATGAGAATATCTTCTGTCTTGGCCATTGCAGAATTTTTTCTATTTGTTTATGTCTCTGCTTATCACTCTTCTCAGCAGATAGAAAATAATACAGTGTTCCACATTGCTTGAATCCCACCACTGGAAAAGTTTGCAATGGGGCAGACCACGCACTCCTCTCGTATGTAATGGAAACATGCTGACTGCAACTGACTGTACTTTGAACAGACAGATCAAACACTGTGAGTGACAGGTTGAGAATATGAAACAATCACCTCCATATTTTGTTGTAGGATTTTTTTCCAAGAAACTATGTAAGTGAAATGTGGTGGACAGGTCCAAGGAGGCTGAATTTATCTCTTTTTGAAGCTGTTTGCGGATGGCAAGAAAAAAACACAAAAAGGATTTTTGGACAGATCTCCTCCTATTTTGCAAGCTAATGGAATTTGCTGAAACAAGACCACCAGCTGTTTTGCTTATAACAGTTTGCAATACATATCAATAAATTCATTTCATTCTATTAGGTGCCAACTCTGCTCCTCATTGAAGATGGGACTTATCCAGCGCTGCAGATGCAAACATCCCTTTACCATAACAGTACTCAAAATTGGAGGTTACATTTTTCAATATGGAAAGTCTGATGACTCAAACCTTTCAAATCACTGATCTCTGCCTTCTGAGTGTGTGCAATGAGATCTTTATTAGAATCCTGTGAACTGGGATCTTGAAAAATAAATCAGGAGTTTCCTGTTGGGAATGGGCAAGATAAGAAAGATACTTGATAATTATTTTTTAAGCATTTCTAATATCTATCTTTAACATTTCTTAGATGTTTGAAAAGTTCAGATCCTTCTTAACAAACTATCCGTTACTTATCGGCTGGTTTCCTGAGAAAACAAGTCTTACACAATCCTGCTCTGTGTAAGGACATGCTTGTGCAAGTCTCCCCATTAAGAACTGTGTGATTTAATACATTTATTACGATAATATACACTATGTATTGTTTATTAGTTATAACTTATTGGCCAGTAACTGCTAAATTTGACAGATAAAGAGATCTTAAAGATAGATAACACTGGTTTTAGCAAAACTGGGTTTTACTAATTCTGCACATAATTACTGTGCATTTTTTTCACATCTCTTTCCTAATTCAAGTCAAGATTGTCCATGAAAATACTCAGAACTGATGTGATTGTCAGTCTGCTACTCTTTGTTGAGCCAGGGAGGCTGGCTAAGTTCCAATGCAAACAGAATTCAGCGAACCAAAATATTGATGTCCATCCTCCTCTAGTAATGAGCCCAGAAGAGAGCAGTGAGAATGATGAGGTCTTAAGCAAATCCAATTTACAAGCAAAAATTACAGGAATTGAGGTTGTTCAGTTTATGCTTGTGAAGAACAACAAAACCCTGTGGAGAAATACGACAGAAGTACTCAAACACAGAAAAGGATGTGGGAGGAGGCAATCTATTCTCCAAGTCCATGGTGGATATAATAAAAATGGATGTAAAATAAACCAAGGACAGTCCAGGTAAGACACTGAGAAGCTGTTTCTTATGGTAAGGAATAATGAAGCAATAGGACTTGAACTTTCTGGGAGGCTGCAGAAGCTCTGTCCCTGGAGAGCCTTAAGAATAGCCTGGACATCTTCCAGGAGTGGCACTGGGAAAGTTGAGCCTGCCCTGAGTCAGAAGAATAACTTTGATTCTCTTTTGAGATCACTTCCAGCTCAATTTGTCTATGCTTCTGTAAGCTTTAGAGTGGTTGGGAAAAGGAAAGAAAGGAAAGAAATAGAGTAGTAATTCTAGGCATTCAGAGAAGGAGAAGCAGACGGAAGACTAGAAAATAAGATACATTAAATGACTCTAAGCATCATTTACTCACTGCTGGAGAGGCAACTGAACAAGAGCTTTCCCTCCCGCACACAGCTGTGGGTCAGCCAGCCAATTCCAGTGTGGGATGTGGAGCCCATAGCAAGTGCAAGCCTACCTGAGGAACTATCTATCATCATCTTTGTTGCCCTCCAGCTTTATAACAAAAGATACTATGGTTTATCTGTCTATATAGTACAGGGATACCCTAAGAATCTTTGTCATCCTTTATCTGACACATGCCACTGTGTCCCAACATTACCCTTCCCCGGTTCTGCACTGGTCTCCCAGCAAACTGTGAGCAAATCCCCCAGAGGATGCTATTGTGAATCTCCCAGCTGTAACACACAGAGAAAGTAAAGACACAGCCTGGGACCTACAGAAATAGAGTGTAGGTTCCAGTTCTGCCACACCTCACCTGCAACACCACAGGGTCATTCAGGTTAGAAAAGACCTTTAAGGTCATTGAGTCCAGCTGTTAAACCAGCACTGCCAAGTCCATCACTAAACCATGTCCTTATGTGCCACATCCACACCTTTTAGATACATTCAGGGATGGCAACTGCCACTTCCTTGGGCAGCCTGTTCCAACGCTCAACAACCCTTTCAGTGAAGAAATTTCTCCTAATATCCAATCCAGACTTCCCCTGGCACAACTTGAGGCCATAACTATGGCATAAACACTTTGCACCCCGGGCCCCCATCGCAAACCTGGGCGTCGCATTTCTGGGTGCGATTAGGTGATGTGGGTCTGAACTCACAACCGCTGGAGATGCCTTTGGGACTCCGGAGTGAAAGGGCTCTGTAACTGCTCCAGGAGCATGCTTTGCACATCAAGATGCTGCCACCTAATGGCAAGAGAGGACAAGCAGTACCGGGGTAAATCGCCGCCTGCCATTTGCAAGCTTCCAGAGACCAGGGCTTTCTTTGCAGATGCAGAGACGCCTTGAACTTAGCCTAACTTCCGGAAATCCCAGTCACTCTCCCCCCACTGTTGTACCTTTCTGTAGGCACCATCCTCCCTAGGATGTTATTTACTATTCACACAGTAAGTCATTGTTACTGCCTCCAACTCTGCCTCTTCCATGCATCCCAGCCCGTAAAAACTTCCCCTGCTGTCTCACATACACATTAAATATCCATCCCTGCGATCCACACATGATCGATCCCTCCATCCCACATTACAGTCATGATTAACCTTCTCCCACTACGTCACATATTCAATACACCTCCTTTGCCTCCTTCACTCAGACAAAATGAATCTCCTTAGTATTGTCAATAATAATTTTCCTTATATCCTGCATAACAACATGAGGCAACCTGACAGAGCACTCAGGCAATAATTCAATCTTAGCTTCCCACCGACATTCATTAAACTGAATACAATAACTTCACCAGAGCTGCCACTGAATTATACCCTCATATCCTCGTGGGAATTGTATATTATTCCCTGGGGAATAGCAGCAATGCAGCTGAAGATGAAATAATTCGTTTTAAAAATCCCAGGATTATATCTGATAGCACATTATTTCTTCATCTTGTTACTCATTTTGCATATTAGTAATTAACAGGTTATTTCCTCCATTCCTCCCCCCCTTTTTTTGTTTCATTTCATGTCTGATAACATTTATCTGCGGGAGATAAGATGCTGCAAAATTTTAATACGGCTGAATCTTCAGTAGAGGAAGGCAAACCTATGGAAATTCAAACCCATTTTGGCAGAACCCAAAAATCTCTCCTCATCACTCCCCCCTGTCTTTTGGCATCTGTCCCTTCCCCTGGAGAATAAATCTCCCCTGGCTCTACTGTGCAGCTGGATGGTGGAAAGCTCAGGTGGTCATGGTGCTGCTCCTACTGCTGCATCTCCAGCCTCAATTTATCTTGTTTGCCTTTGGAAAGAAAGTTATGATTCACCCAACTGTAATGATAAGCACAAGATTTTCCCCAAGTTCACAGTGGTTTCTTGTGAGGGCTTTGGAAGCTATTTTGTGATGCTGCTGTGGCAGGGATGGGGAGAGTTTGTGATGCGTCACTGTGGCTGTACCTGTGTACGATGAAAGGAAATCAAAGAAATGGAACTGAATTTGTTCTCCTGCCTCATGCTGCTCCCTCCAGCCTTCCTGGCCTTTGAGGAGTTCCCTTTAGCCAGCACATATGACCCCATTTCCTACAACAGGACCATGCTGCTGTCAGCAAGATGGCCACTGGTCACAATGGAACTGAAAACCACCCTTTAACGTGCTGCCGTTAGCCCCAGTCACAGAACTGTGTCCCAATTCCACCAAAGCCAAAGAGGCTAAAGATCCTGTGGACAGCTCTGCCAGGCCAGGAGCAGCAAAGGCTCTGCCTTTCACTTCTTTTTCACAGGCTGTCTGTTCCTGTGGGGTTTGGGGACAGAGCCTAAAATTTCCCCCCATGTCAGTCTCCTGCTCCTGCACACATTGCCTGCTGTTAAACCCTATCCTACTGAATACCATGTGTTTGATATTAATTACATGTCCGAGCCCCATGAAAGTCATTGAAATTTAATGAGATGCAGGGATGGAACCACTGAGCCAATGGCATTCATTAAGGGTTGCCATGGAGATCAGTTTGCCAGGCTTGACCCACATCAAGTGCCACTGGTCACCTCCCAAACAGACAAAAACATGAAATTAAACAAAAAATTGGAGCCAATTCCTGAGGGGGCTGAGCACTATGGGCTCTGACGGCCTTCAGGCAGTGCAGCTGGGGCTCAGCAGAGCTCAGTACAGGCCCATGGCTCTGTCAGGGAACAGGGATCTAACAGAAGTCAGGAGATGCCCCTGAGTGGAAAGGAGGAAAGAAACCCACCAACCCAAGCCACTTCCCTTCCACCCCTTTCAAGTAGTGCAGCTGAACAGGGCTGTCACTTGAGACACATTTTGCACTATTTCCAAAATGATGCTGTTCCTAGCAAATATTGGTATTGTGGCTACAAGTCTGGGGAGATGGGGTAAGAGAAAAAGAGATAAGGAGAGGGGGAAGAAAAGAAGTTGCAACTCCAGACAGAAATAGTAAGATGGAGAAATTTTAAAAGCAAAAGCTTCACTAAGAGCCAAGAATGCCCTGTAATACAGGCCCTGGCTCAGCCAGTCTCTGCACAGCCTTGGCCTAATCCCTTTCTTGCCATCTTTCCCATTCCCCCTCTGCAAAATCAGGGTCACAGACATGTCCTTCTTCCCTACCCTTGTCAGCTGAGATAGAAACCAAATCAAAGCACAAAGTGTCTTGCCTGTGTGCTTTTCTACTGCCTAGTGAAAGGGGCAGCCTGACCTCAGACAGCTCTTTATAGTCTCAGTATAATAATAATAATAATAAAGCAGAATTCATTACCCAGCTCACCAATCTGTCTTTCCTGCCCACCAGCAATCTGTACAAATCAGACTAAGATGCAGCTGCAGGCATGGCGGGGGGTGTGGGGGTGGGTGGGCAGCAGAAGGCCAACTGTGCAGCAGTACACACACAGCTCTAGCACCCAGGCAGTCTTATCTCTCAAGTAAATCTGAGGACCTCACAGAGTAGCCCCTACCACAGAGCTTGTTGCAGGTGATCCAGGACAGCAGCAGCAGAACTACCTCTGATTGCCAAAAATATTTCACTATTTTATTTTTCAACCTTAGTTCAAGCAAACACACACTGTCCCATCCCAAGTTCTAGAAGAGAACCTACAACATGATAGTTTAAGGTATACTTCAATGACATTAAAAGTGCCCTCATCACAAGAGTGAAAATATAAGTTACCATTTATAAGGTAACAAAGCCCTAAGAGGCCATCCTTTGAAGCACAACCCAAAAACCAGAGAGAAATTGCAACGAACTTACCTGAGTACATCTGGTTTGCCTAACCCATCTGCAGCGCTGGGAAAGAACCCCATTGCCAAAACTGGCTGAAACCTTATCCTTCCAGCCTAGGGGTGTTCATATAATTATATCTGACATGAAAACTTGTAGCACATACAAAAAAATGGAGGGGGAAGAAAAGGTCAACAGTATAAAGATGGAATCACTGTGGAAGGGGCCAAGTTTCAGCATGGCCAGCTATTTAAACAGCCAAGATAAATAAGATACAATTAGGGTTACATTTGCTCACCCTTTTGAGATCTTGTGTGTGGGTGTATGAACCTTAAGGGGAAAAAAAAGGGCCCAGTTATCAGAACTCAGGACTTGCTGCTTATTTAACTTGGCCCATTTCAAGGCTCAGCCTGCTCTAACTCCATCCCATTCTTGCAGCAAACATCCCATTTCTAATATTTTTGTACTTGTCAAGTGCTTTCTGATCACATCTCTCTTCTTTTTATTGTTTTCATTAGAAAGAGAAAAGTGCTGAGAAAGGGAAGAAAATCTGAACTCAGGGCCTCCTACACCAAAGTCAGCAAACCTCATCCCTTTGTGCCAGCCAGTCTTGGGTCTTTGGTCAATGATGAAAGCACAAGATTTTCCGGCATGTTTAGTTACCAACCACAGGGAGCCTGGTACAGCCCCACAAATGGAATAACAACATATTGAAACTGGCAAAGGCAAATCAACTGAAAATATTTTGTGGAATGGCCACAGAGTAGAAGCCCACTTCTGATAGGATGCAGAATTTCATGGGATCACGATGTCAGCATTCAAAGCCTGGCTCCTGCAGAGCGCCTCAGAATCACACCTTGGGATCAGCATTCCCCAGCCTCTGCAGAGGTTCAGAGATGAATCTTGTATTTCTACATAGCTACCACACTGCAAGGGGCTTGTGTGCAGCAATGAGGTTAATACAAAACACTTGTTCTAGCTCGGCCCTCTTCAACACACTTTATAAACAGTTAGAAACTTTATGCCACTCTACCAATGCATTACTATTTGTGCACATCTTTGAGGTGTCATCTTCATTCATGTGTGAAAGAGTACCTGGTTACTGATGCAGGGGGGACCATGGTGACAACCATTTGGGGCACAGATCACAGAGGAGGAGGGAGGCCACAGTGATACAATGCAAACAAGTGAGCTATATCCTAGCCGCAGGGAGCAGAGGCAAGAATCGGTGATGCAAATCTTTTACTCAGCACCTCAGACCTAACAAGTCTATTAATGCTGTGCATCTAGCAATGGGATGAGATTTCCTTGCTACATGCACATAGCCAGTCTGCCATGATTAGCACCACAACAACGTTAGCAGCACACTAATGGGGAGCCCAGGAGGTAATATAACACCACCAGCATTCTCATCTAGGTATCTCAAATCCAAGTGAGGAGTTTGCTTGCAATAAAGCACAAACAGTAAAGACAGGCAAGCTGGGAAAGGCTCATGGAGATCTTTAGAAGACAAGCATGTCCAAGGCACTAACTGCCATATTCTGTGCCAAGCTCTAAGGGGTCTCAGCCCAGGACTAGCTCTAGAGACACACATCTGCTGAAGTCCTTTGGTGCCGGCATGTCATCCTGGGCAGCAGGCTGCCCTACCACAGCACAGGGGGCAAACCATTCTCTACACGCCTTGGCCTGGTGGCACCTGCTCACCCCGTTCATCCTATAGCCCAGCAGGATGGAAGTGCCCACAAGTTTCTAACAACAGTGCCAGGTTCGAGTGGTCCCTGTACACCAAACATTGCCCATTGAGCCATGAAGAGAAAAGCAGAGATAAAGGAGTTGAAAAGGTCTGAGCCAGAGAGCAGCTTACATTGAGGCACCCAGGCTGCTGGAGGCCCTTCAGGGCCATCTGGCCCTAACAGCAGCACCAACCTCCCCCTCCCTCCCACCACACACACATACCCCTCCTTCTCTGGCAAGAAGGCTGGCTCCTTCCAGTTATGGGGAGGGGCAGTTGCCATATGGGCTTGGGGCTCAGAGGCCAGAGGGACACCCAATAGAGCAGGCAGATGAAGGTGGGGATAAGACAAGTGTTCCTGAGAAAAACATACCATCCTCACCTCCTTGCTTCTCTGCCAGATATTTAGGAACCAACATTTCAGTTCAGTTTCCTTAAATAAAGGCCTACCCTTTTGTCTGCAGTCCTGCCCCATGTCAGACAGGCATTTTGCTACTCTTGTGTTCCTCTCCTCTGCCTAACACTCCCCAGGGGCACCAGCACAGGACAGTGATGCAGCTCAGACCAACCAGAAGTACCCAGCAGAGGAACCCAGCCATGCAGCTCCTCTTCCCCTTTCCATTCATCACTGTCAAGCCACAATAATTGAACATTTGCATACCCGATTTCACACAGCCATCCCCCCAACTCCCTGCAAATTAGCAGCCCACCTACATTTACAGACCAACATGTCTGCAGATATTTGCTTGAGGTGAAGGCTGCAGAGGGAGGGGGGAGCAGAACATGACATTTCTGTCTTGCTGATGCCAAACAAAAAGTTCTGGCCATGAGGCTGCCAACAATACTGGGCTTCAATCTTTACAGTCCAGGATGGGATGGGGGAACGTAACGCATCCCAGTGGTACTACTGCTGTTGTTGGGGGTTTGTTGTGTTTGTTTGCATCATTTCCACTTTTATCTCCTTCCCGTGAGCTTTCACAGAGGTGTCTCCATTTAGTATGCAGACCTGGTTGACCAGTTGCCATAGCAATCCATTGCAGCTCTCATAATATTGCAGGAAGCAACATCAAAAAAAGCCAGGATTGTAATACAGGGAAAAAAAAAAAAAAGAGGAAAAGAGGAACGACATCTCTTGTGCTTCTCTTCTGCCACTCCACACACAGGCACTTGGCAGGAGCACATCATTCTGGGAGTGAAAGATGAACAGAGTTTCATCAACCACCCTGCCAAAAAGCCAGATACCCACAGGGAAGAAAACAGCCTCACTCATTTAGAAGCGTGGCAGCATGCTCAGTGTGAAGCAGCCTCCATTCCCTACAACACTTTATACACCACTTCTTCTCCCTCTGATAAATTATGTACTATTTGCCCAGAGACAAGGCTTTACCCAGCACCCCCTTACCCCTACAGAGGCTCTAAGGACAGCTGAAGCCTAAGCAGTATGTTTATTCATGTTGTCCACCTCAGCTCAAGAGGGAGCAGCTCAGAAGCTTGAGTCTGCAAAGGCCTCCATGACTGGAGGCCAAGCAAAACACTCTTCTCCCTTTATTTCACTACAGCAATCTCATTTGCTGTTTTTCCTCGATGTGCTTGGGACGCCCATTTGAATTGAGTCTATAAAATCTTACAAATAAGAACTAACCTAGCCTTCACCACTAACAGTGGCCTTCAAAGTGGTCCACATATATTTCAGCCGAGACATTAGCATGTACAGCTACATCTCAGACAAGCAAGCCTTTGCAATGAAGAAGTTCAGCACAGGAATGCAACAAACATACACCACAACACTCAATTTGACAACAGTTCCAAAACAGAAAGATCAGCTTGCCTGGCCTAGGGGATGCTGCAGCTGATGCTTATGTCAGCACAAAAGCTGTCTCAGTGCCATTTGGTGCCTGCTCTGACATGTGCTGCTAACCACATACATACTGTGGATTTGTGAGATTATGAGCTTCCTAAATGAAAGGAGAATACAGCCAGTGCTACTTGAAAAACAGATCTGGGCTCATCACCAAGACCAGGCTCTTGGCCCTGCCTCCCCTCAGCCCAGAGCGTTTACCCATGTCTTCCTTCACCTATCTTTTGCCTCCATTTTGAACATTTTGATTTATGTGCAAAAATACTAAAAAGGAGATTATTCTTTTTTTTTTAATTTCACATTATCTGAGCAGCTTCAGGAAGCCAGTGAATAAAGGCTCCATCCCCAGTGGAGAACATGTGGCTAACGGGGAGATTTAATTTATATGAAGCACACGGTTCTCTCATAAGCCCTGCCTGGCATATTAAACTGGTGTCTTACATCTCCTTCCAGTGCCAGAAATATTCATTTCCCACATCATAAAGACCCATCCATGAATAATAATATTAATAATTAAGCGCCTGACTCTAGGGCTATACTTTGAGCATCATAACACTCTAATCATTTGCTTATCCCATGATAATTACACTCCTCCATCCTATTTCTATGCTCTGTCTTACTGGTTAACCATTTACTTGCTAGGGTGTTACTTAAGACTTCACTCAAGTTCTCAGAACCCAAGTCTCCCTTCCCAGCAAATTGGTGCAGTATGTGCTCCAGATACAACATGATTTCTTTTAAAAATGAAAACTATCTGTGGCACCATGAAATCCAAGGAAAAAAATCTAATTACTCCTACTACTTTTTAACCACAGCATAGAAAAAGCACTCTGAACTCCTTCCTTAGTCTAAGCAGCAACAGCATTCCAGGGACAGCAGTGCCAAGGCTCTGCTGAAAACCATCTCTCTCACCAGGATCACAAAGAGGGGTGCATCAGCAATACAGGGTAATTCAGATGTCCCAGCAACATGTGTTTGTACAGAAATAGCCACACTCATTTCAGGTCCTTCCCAAACTGAGAATTCACCAAAGCAGTGGGAAGGGAGGAGGATGCATCTCTTCCACACAGAACATGGCAGATAATTCCAGCTAAGCTCGCTCAGCACTAGTGATGAACTAGAAGCAATACAGCTGTGTTAATATGGCATTCTGCCTGGACTAATTAGGTTTTATGAGAAGCATGGTCTATCTCAGCATGGGTCAACCTGAAAAGGCCATTTCCAAAGGGGCTGCTTAGTTCAGTGTTGGGGTTTTTTGAAGCCCATTCCTGTAAAAATTACAGTACCTTTCCCATGCCAAAGGTAAGTACCTTAGCTACTGCACTGATTTCAGATAAAAATACACAGTTACATGCAACTCAGGGCAAGAAAAGGCTTACTGACTGCTTTCACACCCAATCCTTTGCTGTGGTACTTACCTTCCACATTTCCCCAGCAAAGCCTGCAAGTGCAGCACAGAAATCCAAGATTTCCCCTCCCTTCTCCATGGCTGTGCTCAAAGCCAGGTTGGATGGGGCTTTCAGCAACCTGGTCTAGTAGAAAGCGTCCCTGCCTGCAGCAGCAGAATTGTAACTAGATGAGTTTTAAGGTCCTTCCAACACAAACCATTCTATGCTTCTCAACCATCTCCTTATCCATACCCTTCCTCCAGAACTCACCACAAATCTGCCCCATGGAGATACAAATCTCTGGACAGGCAAAGATTTCTCATTACATGTAATCTCAGAGCACATGAAGCATCATTTTTAAAGGAGCTTCAGAAAGAGAGCAGGTTCATTAAAAGCAAGTGGATAGCAGTCTGCAAGGCTATCAATAAGAAGAAAACAAGAGCAGAGAAGCTAGAAGAAAACAAGCAATAACAACCAGTAGTTCAAAAGCAGAATATATCAAAACTTTTGAGGTCAACAAAGAGGGCTTAAGAAAATACCATGAAAGCAGCAAGCCCACAAAAAAAGAACTGATAAGACAAAAAGGCCTGTGTGTCAGAACGCTCTCTAATGTTGGAAAAAACTATTTTTGTAATTGTTTCCAATTCCACACAACAAAAAAATTTGGCTCTTATGGATGAATTCAGTTGGAGACTGGCGATATGGCTTATTTCTTTTGTTTGTTAAATAAAGTACCCCAAAGAAACCTGTTTCTTGCTGGTATTTTCCTAAAACTAGGGACTAAGAACACTGACTTCAAAGATGATGGGATTTTACATGCTTGCTTGGGTAGAACTTTATCGAAGAGCTACTAGTTACATATGGATGAAGACAAGTCAGATCCTGCAAACTTCCGTGATATAAATAACCCCTTGTGCAAAGTCTTTTGAAATCAAGAACATCCCAAAGGCTGTATGCCAATGCAGGATGATGCATTAGAAGAGATGATGCTTTAACCAGCAGTGAAACAAAGTGAGAAAGGGAAGAAAACTCTATTTTTTCAAGAAGACATAAAAAGAAGAGAGTTTTAAAAAACTGTGACCCATCAGACTCCAACACTGATGTTAACAGATAAGTATCAGTGCAACTTCTCATCAGATTTTACTGCCTTGAGGTGTGGACATACACGAAGCTACTTCCCAGGAATGATTAACTCTGCTCATTGGTGTCACATAGAACACATTAGGTTTTGTGGGGAAGCAAATGCCCATACAGCTTGTGGTTCCCTGAATCTCTAAAAGCAAGTCACACAATGTCAAACAGGAACATGACTGCTCCATTGGGAACTTTGCCTGGGGCTTGGGCTGCACTAGAAAGCCATACTACTTTGTCATACTGAGATACTTATAAACCTACCCTGCCAGCAGACCTTGGCTTAAAGGCATTCTGTGTAGATTTCTCTATTCCTACAGGGAAAATGGGACAGACACCTCTCGAAGTGCTGCCCAGAGCGCAGTGATACGCAGAAGCACATTACCCTTCTTTTTCCTCCTTTGGAACACTACCACGCTGCCCCTCCCCTCCTCTTTATAGTCAAAGAGCTGCACACTAAATGCCTGGAAGGACCTCACAGCGCTGCTGCTTCACACAGAAGCAAAACACCACCATCAGCACAGGGAGTCAGAGCCAGGAGCAAGTAGCAGCTGATGCCTGAACCTTGCCTTCCTGCAAGGCAATCCCTCCCAGCTTCTTCTGAGCCCAGACAGTATCTTCACCTCCTCCTGCCTGCCTTGAAATACAGCCTGTTAATAACCTATATATCACTATACCTGCCTTTGTACGCTGACTTCTTACCATTGCAACTGTACCAGCAAAAAGTCATACTGCCTAACCACCACCAGTTAAAGTATTAAAATTTCAAAGAGAGTTTAAGTCAAACTATTAAAAAAAAAAAAATCAAAAATCACCACAGAAATAGATGAAACCAATCATTGTTTTAACAGCGTAACACAGCCTTATCTGGTGGTTTATGCAAACATACTACACACCAGAATACTTGCAACACTTCCTGGAATACCGTACTTATCTGGAATATTTGCTAACAACTTGACACAACTGTTGACTTTGAGTGTTCTTTTTTGATGTTCATTACCTGTCCAGCGTGACTAATTGTTTAGATCATATTCCTGGATTTGCTGCTTTACCAGATGCCTCCCAGAATCAATTTCAGCCTTCATAGTAGTTATTGACTATTTCGGGGTGAATACTTGCGTACGTCCATAGTTAATGGAAATATCTACTAAGTTCTCCTTTCCCCAGAATCTCCACAAACTAAACTACGTTGGTCAGGGTAACCAGGGGAAGCCAAGAGAAGAAGTCAGAGATACCACAGGGATGGATCAGATTCTCCACTGAAACTGGAATGGGGCAATGAAAACCATCAACCATTCATAAGTGGCTTTTCTTAGCAGCCATTCAGATCTATCAGGCACACAAGCACCCCCCCACTAGTTATTTCAGGCTTCGTCTCAGTCAAGCTCTGCACTAAACTGACGTCTTACACTGTTTAAACACAAAGTATATATGCTTGCATAAATTATACACAAGCCCCACTCCATATAGGAGAAGGCAAACTTAAACATAAGACCAGCACCTGACAGCCATGAGGACACAGCTAAAATACAGCTGCTACTTTAGACTTTTAATTGTCTGGTGATACAGATTCATTGTAGCAGATGCTGTCTCCTGCATGCAAGACTGCAAAAGTTTCAGGGCAGACGCCATCATTTTTTGCCTGTTTATCCAGTGCTTACAACAACAATACAGTAGCAAGTGGAAATCAAATAATTAGGTTGTCATAATAATAATGACAGAGCTAAGAAGCAATCATGATGGCTGTGTCAAAGCTGCATAAATTCATTTAAAACTCATACAGATCTTCTAACCTCCCTGGCCTGTTACAGGGCCTAGCTCTTGAGGGCAGAAAACTGGGAGATAAAACTAATGCACTGAGGGCTAGCAGATCTAGTAGGTCAGTACACAGCTGCTGGTTGGGGTGATACAGTGGGACAGCCAAGGAAGCAAATTAGTCCAACTGCTTCAAAATTCCTACCCTGAAAGCTGTGGGTTAAATCCCTCTAACCTACAGAACTGAGTATGAGAAAGATGAATGGGATTTTCTTTCCATGAACAGAGAAACTGGTAACAGAAACTTCTCAGACCCACAAGCTAAGTCAGCCTTGGCACACTCATCACTGCCACTGCGCAACATAACAGCTTTCCTCTTAATGAAGTTAAAGCCTCAACACTTCTTCGGAGGCTGCTTCTACTCAGACAGTTAATTAAAACCAAGACCAGCACAAGGCTGCACATAGCTGTCTTCCATAAATTGGAGTGTAAACACACTTTTCAGACCAAAAAGATGAACAGCCAGTGAGGTAAATCCAACCACAAGTTCAACTCTGACTCTTTACTACTGGTGTATCAACTCCATTAATAAAAGATTCTTCAGCCCAAGTTACCACAAGACTATGACCCCATGGCTTTCAGCGGGACACAGGCCAGAGAGGACACACCCTGTAATCTATCTATTGACAATTTTCAAGCAGAGCACAGTGCAGATTAATAGATAATGCAAAGATGAAAGAGTAAAAGCTTATTTGTCATTTCTGCTACCTAATACTGTCAATAAAAGCAGTAACATATTGTCTGTTATGCTAGAAATTCTATAAACATTTATGCCTACTTTTATTTAAGCAACAACTGCTCTGATTATACTCTCAGTTAATAAAAGGCACAACAGGCAGGTGGAAAAGAGGAGACATGGCAATGAGTAAATGAGAGCATTCTGCATACTATGCAGTTTCCATGTTTCTCTATACCCCAAGAGTGAAGGCAACCTTTCTGCACTCATCAGTCGGACCTGATCACTGTGTGTATGACAACACTCACAGCCACATTAGAGAACCATGTACTGCAATGCTTGGCACTGCAAGAGATTTGGACTCACTCAGACAGGGTATGGTGTTTTAAAATAAACCAGACAGGGCATCAAACCAGATCACGTTTGCACCTGGCCTAAAAGCTCCAAGGACTAAAGCCCTACTCACTTCATTAGATGTTACACTAACATGCTACATGGCTCTGAAATCTTAAAATCTCACCAGGCATGGGGGCAACTAGGCATGCAGTTGAGCAGCTAAAGGCAAAAGAACAGACCAGAAACAGGGCTGGGAAAGGGCTCAAGCCCCTGGTGTACTAGCTCAGGGTTTCATCAACTCACCATACTCCCACTGCCTTGCCCACACTTTGCCCTTCAGAGCACAAGGGTTAGACTGGACTGTCACTGCTTGCCTGCACTGTTTTTTCCAACCAGACCAGCCTGTGTTTTGTCAATGAGTGCCTCTAGCAAATGAGAAAAGGCAGCAAGACCCCTCCTGTATGAAGCACCAGGAAAAAAAAAAGTACCAATTACCAGGTTTGTGACTGTTGTTTCAACAGCTGATCACCTATGGGAGGACCAAGTTCCCAGGAAGAATCAGCAGCTGATGCAACCCTGAAATCCAAAGAGTGAAAGATTATAAGGCTCAAAGAAAGTCCCTATCCTGAAGGGGTCAGATGCAGGTCCCAGTAGCCATCCAATTAAACCCTGGCACATGTTTTTTATAGAATCGTTAGTAAGTCAACGGCTGCTGGCCATGGTGCAGCCAGCCATATACATGTAGAAGTGGCTCTTGAGTAGACGATTAGACCCTGGACACAGGTTTAGCAGGGGGCTTTGCTTTTTCCCCACTATGAGCTCCAGCTTCCTACACAGCCACCTGGATTGTCAGCAATGGCACTCACTTCCAAGGCCAAGCGAGGCACTGATTCCTGGATCCTTCCACTCAGGGAGGCAAAGTACACAACAGAGCTAATGGGCAACAGTGGGCAGAAGTTGCTTCCTCTGTCTCACACCACTAATTTGAGCCTCCCTGCAACACTTGCTGTGCAAGGGAACTGCAAAGTCAGGTGGAAGATTTGAGAACAAAACTGCTGCTCTTCCTCGGAGGAACAAGCATCAAAACCAAAACCCCGCAGCCTGGCATGGTGACTGCAGGTGAAGCCACCTGCTACTCAGGGCTGTTTTAGCATCTGTGAATTTAACAACAATAGTATTAAAATAACTATGCTTGTTTATAAAAGCAGGCAGGCTGAGTGATATTTCTGTTACAGAGGACACAACACCAGGAGATTCCGTGACGCTGCAGCAAACCAATGTAATCTGCATTATGATGTACTATTCTCTCTGCAGCACGTACAAGACAGCTGTGATTGACTGGTATAGCAGCAGGGGGAAGCATTCTCCTCCCCCTAGAGCTGGGGGAAATTTTGTTACAAGCGTTGGTGGTAATAAGATCAAGTACTACATCCATAAGTAACCACTAATGTTACTTGCATTCACTCTCCTGTTCATCTTGTATAATCAGCATTATATATCTCGTGCATCATGCTGTCTCTGCAACATCCTGCAGCATGCTGCTCCTCCTCACAGCTCAGTCTGAAATGAGGGCATTCTCTTTGGAGGATGTTGCACAGAACGGCATCATAACATCATTTCCATTTTACAGGGTAAGGCTGAGATTTCCACACACTTAAATATGGGACCACTGAAGTTTAGGAAAGGTTCACATTACTTTATTTAAACTCCTTCAAAAATCTCAGCAACACATTGAAATCTATTCTATAGATTCCTCTCCTACCCATTACAAAGACTGCGGCTATGCAGCAGTGTATGTATTAACAAATGTAACAAAACAACGAGGTCAGATGCCCTTAATCACACTAGTTTAAATCCAGAGTTACTTTGATAAAATCAATTGGATTATTGATATTTACAACAGCATACAGGAGAGCAGAATTTGACCCCTAATCTCTATAACATGGGTTGCTGCCCTGCAGCAAACTGCAGGTCCCAGTAATCTGTTCAGATGTCACCAGTGTAACATGCAGCAACTGCTCTGCATCTAGCAAATCAGTACAACAACTAAACACAGCAGTAAAAACCATGCTTATATCCAAGACATGCACTGTCCTTTATAGCCATAAAACATACACGCAATCTCTGCAGGACATTGCACAAACTAGGTGTACATTGAACACCTCAAAGATGCCCCCCCCAATATACCACCAGCTTTATTCTGCCTGACTCAATATTCACTGAATGCAATTCTGCTTTTCTAAGGGCATCTCATCTACCTCATGTAAGGTATGAGCAGGACTGTACACTCACTTCTGGCTGGCTGGACAATCAGCTTCCTTATGTATTAAATTGGTGCTCGTGGCAGCAGAATCAGACTTTTTAATGTGAATGGAAGTTGTGGAATGCATTCTTCTATTTTTTTTCCCCCTTTCTAGTAATGTTACCTTCTGAGCTTTGCAAATGTTCCTTGAATGTACATAGGTCTCATTTGTAATAAAATATTTTTATAATGACTATAGATTAGGAAAGATAATGTTTTCTTGACTTTTTCCACAAAATAATCATTTATCAAAAAAACTAGTCTTTTTTTCCACTACGACTTAGAAGGAAAAAAAAAATTAAATCAAAGCCATAAAAAAAACAGTAATGTCTTCTATCAAAGATACTAAGCTCTACTCTAGATGCAAAGACGGCAACAGCACGTGTTCAGTTAGAACACACTTTAACACTATTCTATGCCACGGTCAAACGCATGCATGGTGTAAATCATAATCCCAAAGACTGACACTAAAATTGCCTTAGATGACTCTCAACTCCATATAGCTTTGCTTTTACATATTCATTTGGCTGGAAAAGCCCTGCTTTTCTAGTATTCAAACTGCAAGCAAGATGCAGGGGGACAACTTTTATGCAGGTAGGTGGGCTCTTTTTCTATCCCAGACCACTGCTGAGTTAAAGGTTTATAAACCACAGCAAGCTTGCCGCTATCACTGTTAGAAAATGATGCCATCTTAAAATAGCACAAAGGCAGGTTTCAAAGAAAATAGCATGGTTTCCTTCCAAATGCACGCCTGTGTATGTGCCATTGTCGTGTTGCACTGAACAATACTATTAGCATCACTGAATATCTACAGACACAAACACTGTACCTAAATGCTGATACTACTTGGCTACAAGTACCTTCATTGCAACTGTTTTCTTTTCAGTCCTTGCTCATCATAAATGAATTGCCTCCTAAATGAGAATATGTTCATTTAGCTTTTATGTAAGAGACCTGTGCTTTGAAAGAAGTCTTCATTATTAACCCCCTCTCTGATCTAAATAATCTCTCCCTTTTTTGTGGAAGCTGCCTCATGTTTCTAAGATTAAGCACTTCTCCCTGAAAAATTCTTATTTTTTATAATGCTTTTGTGAACACAAAACAGCTGAGAACAGACCCAAAACCCCAGGTGAAGGCTGGGGAGGAAATGTCCAGATCTTAACCAGGAGCAGCTCTGGCTGCTGACACTGCTAACAGTCTAAATCAACAGTTACCAACCTTTTCCAGGCTGCAGATCCTAAAAGTTTCCCAGTGACTGTCAAGGCTTTGTATAGCAAATCTAAGCACACTGACAAGAGGTTAACTTTCCTTCAGGCTCTCAGAAGAGCCTCCAGCCCAAAGATGATAAGTCATTCAATCTCTTAAAAAGAGGTGCATGTTTCTCAGTCAGCTCAACAAGCTGTTAACACCAGAGTGCAGCAGCAGCAATACTTGTGTCAGCACTCTGGACCAGCCTGACAGTGATGACCAACAGAGACATCATCCAATTTTGCAACTGTGCAAGGATTTGTGGAATGCAGCTGGTGTCAACATCTGTATTTTTCAACCCAATCTCTGATGCTAGAGTCCCAATTCAGAGCATGGAGTTTAGTGAAATTTCTGTTTCTCTTCCTATGGCCCCACTTAGTATTAATATATGCTAATTTTTAATGAAAATGTAAAACAGAGGTAAAAACTCCTATCTGTATAATAATTACATATTTTTTTAAAAAGGGTTTTAAAGACCTATAATTATGAGTTAGAGCATATAACTATTACAGTTAATATCCTATATAAGTTAAAATGGGCATTGTAGCTAAGAAAAGAAAGGGTTTGTCTTCTAAAGTTCTGATTCAGCTAGATGATTAAGCATGCAAATAATTCCAAGCGTACAAATAAAGCTGTTTGAGAAATACTGGTTCTAAGGAAAATGCAGAGTAATTTTCTGATTGCCATTATAATATTTTACTTCATTAACCAAAAAAACAGAACTTTTTTAAAAAGCATTTTCAAAACTAAGTTTTTGTCCCCAAACCTAAGTGTTTATTTTCCCTTCAAAAGGGAAAAGAGGAGAAAGTTCCAGTGGATAAAAATTCAGTGCAAAAATCTATTTTTCCCCTGCAAGCTTTTCAGTGAGTGTGAAGTTTATGCTTAAATGCTCTGCTGAAACAAAGGCTAGACGGGGTTTCCTTGGATTGGCATGTTAGGGCTGGTCCCTGTAGTCTCTGCTCTGACACCGCAGGCTGGCTGCCCGTCTGCAGTGCGGCATCCCCAAGGCACTCGATGATTGCTGAATGCTGCAGCCCAGCCCCTGCGCTGGGTCCCAGCTGCTGTTCACCTCCAATTCATTTGTGCCTGACTTAACCCACGCTGCGGCGCGGGGGCTTGCTCTCTTCACTGGGGTGTGCCATGCGCTAATATCCCATGTTAGATGTCACATGAGCAGGAGGCAGACAAGGGCATCACACCAGGCCCCAGCCCAGCCACGAATAACATATTTGCCTAGAAGAATGGGTAAATCTATAGGCAAATCATCAACTAATATCTTAATATGATGATGAGATGTGCTAAAGAAAACAGTGTTACTGGCCTCTGTTTTTAACCATGAAGCACAACTGGGGCACCAACCATTCAAAGAGCCATCAGGCCAGAAAGGATTCACCCAGGTCATTTGTTTTCCCTTCCTGGATTCATACCTACCAGGTTGCTTGGCTTTGCTTTGAATTTGAACAGAGAATTAGGCAATCCCCTAAAACAAGGGGCTAGGGAGGGAATACAAAAACAAAAAAAATGTACACAAAATTAATCCAAGCCAGTGACAACCTGAGGATGGGGGGGAGGGAGAAGGATTTATTCATTTTCATGACAATAGCCATAGAGAAAAGAAATGCTCCCTTGCCTCTCCCTAGGGACTTGAATTGAATTCCCAGGGCTGCCAATCAGATCAAGAATTTAACACCATTTATTCTGTGGGGAGGCCTTCTGGAGCCAGCGTCAGCATCTGGATGATGCCCTGAGCCTGCACAAGCAAAGCAGCCAGAATCACGTATCTGACTGGAGTGCCATGCAGTGAGGGATTCTGGACACACGCACAGAGAAGTGGTTTCTCTCTCATTTATGGCAACATAAAGCTGGAGAGTCAGGGAAGCCATTATTATTTCACTAAACCTCAAATGCTAGGACATAAGCTTCAGAGCAGAAATGATTGACATCTGTACACATGGAGTTGCTGTAGACCCCACTCCCACAAACCAGAATCTCAGCTCTGACTCAGTGACTGGCAACAGACTGGTTTAAGTGGTTCTCATTTGGAACAGTGGTTTTGCAGTGATGCAGGCAAGAAGATATCCAGCATGTTACTGCACTGGCTCTTCTACCAGGATGGTTTGGAAAGAGTTAAATTGCAGATTATGTGACTTTTAGCCCACTGCTTGCAAAATGAATTCATGGTTCAGGCTGTAGAGAACGTGAACATTTCAGAGTGCCAGGGGGATGATAAGCTCTTAGGGTCAATTACTGCTCAGATATGCCCCAGTTCAGTTGCCACTGATTTTAGCAATAATTCCACATATATATTTCATATATTTAGCCTACACAGGTTAGTTGCAGAGAAGTCTGTAATCTACAATAGTTTTCTCCTAAATATCCCTCAGTTTGTATATTTATCAGTACAAAGTTTGCAGGACCATTTCTACAGAAACAAATAGCACCATATGGGTATTTCTGCCACTCTCAGTTCAGTCTTTCCCTCACTGCAGTGGAACTTTACTGGAGCACATCTAGCACTGGCATTTTCAGATGTCTCTTAATGGCACAGCCAATGCAAGACACTGTGCTCAACTGAAAATCCTGGAAAGGTTTCCTGCCACTAAGAGGCTGTTCCCAATTTCCTCAGAAACTGGAGATCCAAAGGAAAGGATCTCCCACCGCAGACACGAAAACTAGCCTCAGACTGCAAAGCATTCCAGGAGACAATTAGCTATCAACAACTAGCACGTACAGCACAGAGTAAATCACACAGAGGTATCACAAAAGTAACACTAGCATTACTCCATCTTTCCAGGGCACCATCATAGGACCAGAACATAAAACAACTTCATGTTCTGCCTGATGCAGGAAAATTTTCAGCTACTACCAAAGACTTCAACACAGTAGTATTGCTGATGACAATGGATGCCATAACTATGATACATATTTCCCTATATTAAGCTAAAATAATTTTTATAATGTCCATAAAGAGGTGCATGCAATCCACTGGAAATTCCTCATCTAAGTAAAGAATGCTTCTGTAAAGAAATTATAACCTGGAGGGCAAGGTTTCATTGAGAGCACCGTGGAAAAGGTTATGCAAATAACTGCCAGAAAGGCAGGATGTATTTTAGTGCAACTTACAGACTGATCCAAACTAAGAACTCTGTATTATTGTCATTCACCCATTTAAGGTCCTATTTTCACTTCAGTTTCCATAGAAACCTGTTGTCCTAAATCTGCAGCACTTATAGCCTTTTAGTGTCATGGGCTCTCTCTTTACAGCTCTAATTACACCATCATCCACAAGGGGAAATGGCTGGGATGCTTTTCCCACCACAGAAAAATTCAGGAAGTGCTGCTCTGTAGACAGAGGGAATATAAAACCTAATCATAAACCCTCAGACATCGTCCTTCTTGGACAATTCCCCTATGTCACAGCTGTATGTTTTATTGTTTGGGTTTTGAATGTGGGCCATGGCAGAAATAAGAATGGAATTTGCAGAGGAGAAAAGAATTTTAAGACTTGGGTTAGCTTTTGCCTTTCGTGTGTCTTTTCTAGTCTATGATAAAGAATAATTAAACATGACTGAAGAAACTGGAAAAATACTTGTAAATTAACTATTCTGGTGTCACATGGATACATAAGCTTGAACAAGGCATATGGTCCAGAAAGACCTCCCACCGCCAAAGGAATGAAGCTCATGTGCCCTTTTAGTCATTTAATTCAGCTTTCAGGTCTGCATACAATTTTCTTCTCAGCATATGAGGGGTTAAGGGTCCCACCTATGCATTCCAGATAGACTCAATAAGACTCTGTCAGCGTGCTAATACAAAACACACAGAGACCTTTGTCTTCCTACATGCTGGTAAAATGCCTGTTGTGCTATGCAGATTATTATTGTTATTATTATTTCTGGCACTGTCACTTCTAGCTATGGTGCTTCAAAGCAATGATATTAAAAACATAAAGGCAGACACCCCTTTGGAAATGAGGAATTGCAACAGCAATGTCGAGAACTTTTTATAGTACCCCTTATTGAAACATCTGGAGGAAGTATTATCTAATGGTTAGTGAGGATAGCTAAAAAGCTAGGACTCCTATGTTCTGTTTCTAGGTCTGTCACTGCACACCAACTCCACGTAACCTTGGGCAGGCACCTTAAAAGCTATATAAAAGGCAGTACCTACCCTAGTTTGTCTCTTTATGGTAAGTAAAAAAGTAATTTCAGATTTGCTGAAACTTTTCCGGTATAAAGCAAGAGCAAAGATGTGTCTACACATAGACAGTTTTCTCTATTGCTTCAGTGGTACACCAGTGTTTAAGGACACCATCACCCAGAACCAGCGCTCTACTCCTCCATCTGCTCCCTTATTCTTCCCATCTCTTCTGACGTTACATAGATTTCCATACATTCGCAAAAGGAACACTTCCTGTGAGCACACCCTCATTTTCTTCAGGCAGAGTCAACAGGTTTCCTGTGGCCAACAACAGAAACGGCTTAAAGACAGACACTCAAGTTTGCCTGGTGTTCTTCCGGTAGAACATCAGCTGGTGATGACAACATCTTTTACCAGTACAGCTGAATCTGAAAGAAAATGTTTGTCTCTAATCCAACTGATGCATGTGTTTTTTTAAAGGGAAGAGAATAATGTTAATTCACTAACATCTGCATTTGTTAATATGCTCTCATATCTGCATAACTGTATATAGCCTAGAGGCTTTCCCAGCTCCCAGTGCCTTTCACTATGAGCCCTATTCCTTTACCAGTACAACTTATGCAGATATGGAACTGGTGTACAGGCCAAGTTTTGAGATCTGATATTTCCCTGTTTTGCTGGTAGACACATCAGAAACCTCCTTGTGCTGCTCCCAAAAATGCTTAAACCGGCCATCCCACTGACAAGTCTTCTCATGGATCAGTCCATAATGATTGGTACAGTGAGACGCAAAGCAGTTAAAGTATTACAGTAAATTTTAAAAAGAAGATGAGGAGGTGTCATGAGTTCAGCAGCAGCAGTCGTCTTTCCCCTTTAAGTAGTAGCTGGTGCAGCACTGTGTTGTGGATTTTCGGCTTGGGAGCAGTGCTGATAACACCAGTGTTTAT
>JASSUY010028923.1:0-22914 GCA_032466535.1 Forpus xanthops
TAACACCAGTGTTTATAGTTATGGCTTGGAGTGTTTAGGCTGGCCAAGGATTTTCTGAGTTTCATGCTCTGCCAGGGGGGAGGGGAGCCGGGAAGAAGCCGGGTGGAAGGGGAGACAGGGCATCTGACCCAAACTGACCAAAGAGGTATTCCATACCACAGCACGTCATGTCCAGGAGGTAGAGATGAAGAGCAGAGACCCGGAAAGGTGGTGGTGCAGGGGGGGTGCACGACGTGGCCGGGATTTGGTATGAGGTGATGGGGTGCACTGCGTGGTCGAGCTTGGTATCAGGTGATGGGGGGGCACTGCGTACCGCAGCTAGTTATCAGGTGAAGTTTTGTTGTATTCTTTTTCCTTGTATTTCTCTTGTATTGGTGGTAGCAGCAGTGATCTGTGTTATACCTTAATTACTAAACTGTTCTTATCTCAACCTGTGGGAGTTGCATTCTTTTGATTCTCCTTCCCGTCTCCCCGGGACTGGGGAAGAAAGAGAGGGGAGTGAGTGAGAGAGCGACTGCATGAGTTTGAGAGCCTCAAACCGCGACAACATGTTAAACTTTTTCACTTTTTAAACTGCTTCACTACCATACATTTTTTAACAGAGTGAGTTGGTAGTATGATGAATTTGGGGAATCATTTCTTTATTATGCTCTGACTAGTATGGAAACAGACTAAAGAGATGATCTAAGGAGGGACATGCTGTGTTCCTTTCAGTACTTCTTTTCATTCATCTCCTTTGTAGGTAAAGTATGTTGAGACTGTGAAATCCTGTTTTACCTAATGAGTTGTATGAAGTAACAGTCTCTTATCAGGATCAAAGACTGATAATGTCAAGGAGTGGTTTATGAAGAATGGTACTTGATAACACTTGCTGTGGTTGTCACAAAGTTACTCATGTAAATCAAAACATGGAAAAGTATTGTAAGATTTTCTTACATAAGGATGGCCTCTTTAAAATTAAGGCAGTACTGCATTACAGTGATGGCTATTGAAGTATTTTTTAACTTAGAAGGTACAATCTGAGAGCTTTTTATAGACTCAGTAAGTCCTATGTAATGACTAATTACTAATAAACTAAATAACATTAACTCAGGATGTTGTGACTAAGTAGTTCATATTCTTGAGTATTAAATAAGAATAAAAGCAGTTCCCTCTGCTTCAACTTTATACTATATTAATACATGGCTTTTGATGCAAAACAGCTATGTTAACTGTGAAGACAGCAGCAGCTGCAAAGATAGCAGAAAGCTAGCAGTAGAAGCTCAAAGATAGCAATAAATTGATCCCTTGTGTTTTCTTGTTAGTATACATTCTGTCACTTAGATAACTCTACATTCAGTCAGGAATAATTTATGAATATAAACTATTCAATGTCAAGAGAACTGTATTCATCGAAGTCATAGGGCTTGGCAGACAGCAAAATGGTCTTTTTTGTATATCAGTGATGCCTTTTACATTTTAAACTGATAAGGAGCAAATTATTTCATCAGTTGACTGTCTTCTTAGTGTCACTTTTGATAAGCCAAATGTGAAGGTTTTGACATGTTTTAAAACTCTTGATATATTTGTATGTAAAAGGAAAGAGAAAAAAGGGAAAATAAAAAAAAAAAAAAAGAAAAAAAGAGAGAAGAATGTCTCAAAATTAAAACCTGGCAGCGCTATTTGCAGAGTATACTGATGGCATATCTAAATGCAATTGGGATTGACAGTCTAAATGACTGTGAACAGGCAAACTAGTTTCTTTGCTTGTTTTGTATTTAAAGGAAAGCACGCAAAAGCTGGGGTTATTTTTAACAATCTGAGATTGGGTTTTATGCTTTGTTTTGAAAAGTAAGATGGTTACCTTATTTTTTGCAATATAACATAATTTATTATATAATATGATGTTTCATTTTAGAAATATCCAGAACTACACATCACTGAAGAGTTCCCTCTTATTTTTTGTGCTGTACTTTGGAAAGAAACAGCTTCGCACATATCGATAAAATCTGCATCCAGGGCGTATCACTTTTACTTCTCTCATTTATGTCTTTTCATTTATTGTGTGTTTACGTTCATAAAAATAAATAAGTCTTGGCAGTACATTAAAAAAATAATTGCCGAGAGTTTCATTATTCATAATGAGAACATCTATGAACAGTGTTAGCCAGCTGTAAAACCTCTATGGTCTTACTAGAAGGTACTTTCTAGTGTGTGTTTATTTTCTGCAATAAAAGAATGTCAGGGATTTAGGTAATCTCAAGCATGTGCCAGAAGTCTATTTTCCAGGCTGGTCTGCAGGGCTGAGAGTTCAGATTTGAAATGGACATGGGGATTATCAAGCTTAACCCCTTGTACTTTGGCTGAAGGAAATATAATGAGGCTGTCTTAGGATCTCACTACTCCACTGTTTTTAAGAACCTACAGTTGAGTTGATTCCTCTAGTTTGCCATGTTTCAGTGTTTAAATACCGTAATCAGAAAGATTTTCCTGGTATTAATTCTAGGGTTTTTTTTTTCTGCAGATTAAAATGATGATTCTTCTCCTGCTTTTGTAGACTGACATGGGGAAAGAGCTTTGACATGAGGAAGGTGCTGATGATTTTTTATGGCGAGGGCATAAATGGACATGTCTTTCCAAAATAATTTGTTGTCAAATTATAAAAATCTCAATTCCTTGTACTTTTCCCCAGGAGATCTAGTTGTAGACCTTGGTTTTGGATGAAGAAGACCATGAGTAGAAAGCAAAGTCGACAGATTTCATTCCAGTCATCACAAATTGCATTGTGACTAAATCCACAAATAAGGTTTGTTTGTTTTTTTTTAAGCAGCACCACATTCCTGATTTGCATTCAGATAATGCTTACTGCAAAACCACAGTGACAGCTGAGTTTTTCCTACGTGGTACTTCTACATTCGTCTTCTCTAAATTTATTGTTCTCCTCAGCTTTACTTTTGCTGAATGCTTTGTTCCTTGCAGGCCATGTCTTCAACTTGCCAAAATCATTTGAAACTTTGACCTTATTCTCCAGATACCTGTCCTACAGGAGAGGTTGCAGTTTCTCCTGATTTGAAGCTCTTAACATGCTGAATGTATCTATTTCCTTATTCCCTTGGTGAAATTTGCCAGTGGGAACTGTTTCAAGAAACCTTTTTTATATGACTGTCAGACACTGATAATTAGCTTTTTGGTGCAATTTCATTTTTTAGCTTTTGCCCTTATCTTATGTAAGTGGCCTGTAAACTAGATTCCTTAGCTTGAGTATGCTTGCGGTGGAGGATACTGAAGCCTCACTGAAGTTTCTGATCCAATGCCACAGTATGCATTCAGATGCTAGTTATTGGAAGCAGAGAAGGTTGCTATCTCAAACTAATGCTGATGAAGCCATTCAATACCACCCTCTGCCTACCTTCTACATACTGTATGTAATTTTTAGTACATCTTGCTGATATATTTGTCAGGCATTCTTCTGTTGTGACAGTGCTGAAAAGTATTTTCATTGAATTAACATCCCATAAATCAAAGCTTTAATATTAACAGAGGTTCTCCATAATGAGCTGCAATCACTTTATACTGTAAGTAGGACATCTTGAGCTCTCTCTGGATTTGCTTTGCAGCTTTCAGTTACGAACCACACCTCACTTTCAGATGGAGCTTTTTTCTTTGATGGTCAGGGTGATGTCTAAGGTGCTCATGCCCTGCAGTATGCTTTTGTCATTTGTATGATAATTTATGGCATAAGAACTCTATTAAGAATTTTCTATAAACCTGGAAAGCTATTTTTAAAAGGGATCTATGTGCAGCTTTTATTAGTTTTTTTGTCTCAGGAAGGGGCAATGACATTTAATTAACACTTTAGGGAAAGTTGTTGACTTGAACCATTGCAGTAGCTTCATCACATTGGCACCCTGAAAACATTTACTGAATTTTTGAAGTGGGCTGTGGTTTCTTTTGCTGTCAAAAGAAAGGGACAAGACTTATAGATAGTTGCATATATATATATATGTGTGTATAAATATATATATATATAGAGAGAGAGAGAGAGGATCAAAAGAATCAAAAGGCAGAAAAAAAATAATGCTGGCATTTGCCAAATTGCATTCCTTGGGAAGTTTTGGGCTTTTTTTTTAATTAAAGTGAAAGACAAAATTTTGAACACTGTCTTCAAAGCCATTGTCAGAAGGTTGTTGGTGGTCACAGATGAATGAGATTAGGTTTTGCTTCCTTTCTTCTCCTCAGGTTTCTTTGACCAATGAAGTGCAGTAACAGATGTGTTGAATCAATATTGAAAGATATATATTGCTCAGGTATTGTATATTTAGTTCTACAATTTTTACAGTATTGAGGCATCCACAGCTTAAGCAGGGCAGATATTCTCTCTGGATTTTTTTTTCTTTTGTTATCTTGCTTTTTCTCTGCTTTTCCTTTTGGCCTGTAAATATTTTTTCCCCACTATTTACCTGTTGAGGGAGAAGCCACTGCAGTACTTTTTCCCTGAAATTGCAGGGAAAATGGTTCCAGCAGCTCTCTCCCATATTCCCAGCCAGCTGGAGGCATGCAGCTGCCCGTTTCCCACCCCTCCAGCTGCCTCCAGAGCTGTGCTGGATTTAGCAGAGGTGTGGTACTGTGGTTGAGACAGGCGACTGAGGAGAATGGCTTTACAAATGCCTTCTGTGGTTTTGGAAAGCTGCACAAGAACAGTCCATTCCAAGACTAGCTTTTACACCTGGAAATATTCTGACTAGAACAGAATGTGCTGTGGTAATATGTTCTATGTTATATTTATTCTTATGTTATGAATCTCATTAAAAGCTGTGTGTAATATTCAGGATGCAGGCAGGAGTATAATATTAATTAACAGTAGAGATCTCTGCTGCAGAAAAACTTGGAACTTTTTAAATGAGCATTTTCTGGTTGTAAACAGCCAGGCAATCAGATCTACAGCTGAAAGGATTATTGGCCATGAGTGATTATGTGTTCTTTAGCAGAGAGCACATACTTGGTTCTTGAGTATTTTTCTTTTCAATTGAGGCAATGACAAGCTCAATTAAAGAGGATTTTGTGCTTGTACTTTGATTGGGGACTGGAAATGAGGGTATGGCATCAGCACAAAGGTACTTCTCTGAAGTAGTTCAGAAAATGGGAAGGTGGAAATTAAGAGTAGTTATTTGGATGCAATTTTGGTGGTAGCTCTAATTTTGAGACTGGGAATTAGGCTGGAGAACCACAGAATTTGCTAAGTATGTCAGTGGAAGTATTAGGCAAAGCAAACTGGGGAAGTTAAAGGCTAGCACTAATTTTGCTGTTTTAAGTTTGGATAATGCCTTTCTCTTTCTCTCTCTCTCTGTTGGCTGTTCTTTGTAGTTTAATTATTGTTATAATGTGACCGCCCCTCAATTATATCTTTCTTCCTTCCTCTGCCTTCCTGGCTCTGATACATCAGCTGCACTCCATTCCTGTGTTGCTTTGATTGCTGTGCTGCTGGATCTGAATAGAACTGTTCTGTGATTTTTCCAAATCTCCCTTAACCATAAGAAAGCTAATTTTCTGGAAAAATCTAGTGTACTGTAGTTACCTGTGCTTCCACAATGTGTTTTCTCCTTCATCGCCATTTTCTGTTTACAGTCCTTGTTCACCTCATCTTTCAAACAACTCCTGATGCAAACATGAAATGTGGAAATGAACAAAGTCTGTAATGAATAGAAAAACTCTAATTAAGAATTAAAAAATGACAGTGGGAGATGGATGAGTAGAAGAAGCAGTGATTGCAGGGAACTTTTTCACAGCTCTGCTCCTTAGCAGCTTTTACCAAAACATCTTTGTAATATTCCTTTGTGGGTTCATGTATAGAAACGCTGCTGAGATCTGGGTAAGCAGAGGACAAAAAAGCATCTAAGGTGAAAAACCATTGGCATACCATGTTTAAAGCTAAGAACATAGCATCAAATGATGGAAATAATTGGGCAATTTCTTCAGCTTCTCTTTAGAAAATGAAGTCCTTCTCTGTGTTTAAGATTTGTGAGAGCTCTCTGCCTGAAAATATTAGTCTGGCTGTCTGGAATTTCTAGGCTGTGGTTCATTAGCTATCGAGGCTGAGAAAAACACTGACATTTTAATGAAAATGTTTTAAAAGGTATATTTGATTTTAATGCGTTTCCTAAGCATGAAAAGAAACTCCTTAATAAGCATATATTACAGAAGATTGATCTGTGTTCTGAATGTATCATGTTGAATATTAAATCAAAATTCAGTCTTCAAAGTTTGAAAAAGAAATCGTATGAGGCTCAATGTGACCTTAAATATGATGCTACCGTCAGTGCCTTTATGATATATTGCCGAAAGCGATAATCTATATCTGTAAACAGATACGACCACAGTGTCTGTGGAGTTAGTTTTCTGCTTATTCAGAGGGCTTCATTTAATTAATCAAAAAAAAAGTGGATTTAAAAGTAGAATGCAATCTGTTAAAATGCAAGACCTGGCAAGTTTTGTGTTTTTTTCAGTAGTGTAAGATCTGAATTGCTTTAGTTCTTGATGGAATTAGACTTTTCCCTAGATATCTGTGATATTACTGACTTTTTTCAAGAGGCGCTGAAAGCTGGCAAGGGAATGAAAGAGGAAAATGTTTTTAAATATTTTGCTTTAAAGTACGAAAGTGTATTTGTGTCTCTGTGCTTGTGTGTATTAAATGGATGCCTGCATACTGTTAGCTACTGGAATTGGCAAGCACTCATCTCTAAGTTTCATGTTTTTAACCAGGATTTTAAGCTTATGAATTAGTTATAGAAGGGAAGAGAAGAGTAGGAATCTGCAGAGTAAACTTCAGAGCTGTCTCTGTCTCAATCTGGAGAGAAACCTGGGAGACATGTTTTCATCCAAGAATGTTTGGGTTTATTTGTCTGAGGAAGAAGCTGACAGAAGCTTAGTAGCCTGCTAACTAAGTAAATACATAGTCACTGGGATGGTAAGAACAGAAGATTTGCTGTATAAATTTGGTAGTGAGTAGGATGTTTGTGTAAAGGTGAATCAGGTAGGGCTGGTGAGATTTGTGGGGATCACCCTAGTGGTTCTGCTACGTGGGAACAAACATACAAGAAGAAAGGTCAGCTCAAAATCTGGAAATATACATGGTTTTTTATCATATTTCAATTTCTGTTGAAGTCAGTAAAGAGACTACTGATTTTCTAATGATGTCCTTGACTGAGACAGCTTTGGATCGTATCCCTTAAAACGCATTAGATCCCTGCTATGACAGATCTCTGATCTGCTTTTCTTTTAATTATGTTTTAAGGAGTCATTTGTTGCTTCTTTGATTTGTAACAGGAACCTAAATAGCATTTTGATTCTGGAAGGTTTTGAACATGTTTATTGTAGATCACACACCACTTGAGAATTTATATTTAGTTTTACTTGTGTGTTGAACAAAAAAAGTATCTTTTGAAATCTTTTCAAAAAAGGAGTGCTCTTTTGTGTTCAGCCTAGCACTTAATGTTATAAATTAACATATGAAGTACAGACTGGCACAGATTCTTGCCTTCCTTGAGTTTTAACTACCCATGATGGATAATACAATAAACAAACCTGTCCGGCTGTTGAGTATTTTAAATGCTTCATTAAAAAAGTAGTTATCTTCCTGTTTGAAATGGCACCACGTTTATTTTAACAATATCGATTAATTAGGTTTCTGTTTAGTGATACATATGCAAGGTAGAGGATATATGACTGCGTATAATACAAAGTAGTCATCAAAGTGAGGCTTGAATTGAGTGCAACTGGTCCCTGCCTATGCAGCTTAAGCATGTATCTAAATTCCTGCAAGTACAGAGCTTCACAGGCAAAACACAAGTAGGGAAAATATTGATATTTTGCATGGGGGAAGGTGAGAGCGAGACAGTGCTATTGGAGGCAGGAATCATTTTACAGAACACCACTGCCAAAACCCAGAGCCAACAAAAATTAGTTAGGGCAGGTATGTGAGATTGCTTTGAGCTCCTTGTAGCTAATTCTATTAATTCAAGAGTAAATTACTTCATTTTTTACAAAAAAGAATTGTCAAACTGTCTGAATTGGCTGTCATGAGTGATAAATAATTTGCTTCTTGAGAAAGTATGCCTACCTATTTTGTATGTGTTAAAGCAATTTAGGATTTTGTGGTATGCAAAAGCATTTGTAGGAGGAACTCGTGCATTAGAAACAGTCATAATCAACAGTTATTTGTCAGTTGATATGTTTTAAATTGTTGGAAATTATTTTAGAACAGGGCTGATGAAGGCTGTCTGAAGCTATCTGTGTGCATTGCTGGTTTTTGCATGGACCCTTTTAGAAATGGACTTATGCACAAACAGTGGTCTTTAAATGGGATGATCTTTTTCCATTGCCATAATCTTATCCTTACAACTTTGTATAAATCTGCTTCCTTCATTGCTGTGCATCACACAGAAGGTGCTAAAAATAACTGTTCAATATTTTTTAGTGCACACTGAAACAGATAAAAATATAAGGTATATTTTGGTTTTATGTAAATCATGTTGGGCTGATAGTACTCTTTTTAATGTCATTTGTTTCAGCACACCCAGCAAAAACTGAGGACCTTAAATACCACCCACACAAATAGTCTCTGATTCCTGCGAGGAATCATTTTCCTTAAGTGTCTGTCCAATCCATGGATAATGTTTTCCTTCTATGGCAGAAACAGTTAAAGTAGGATAAAGCTGGGAACATCATATTACAATGTAGATTTTGCTATCTTCCTGTAACTTGCTTAGCATCTTGAGACATTAATGATCTTCCCTTTTTATTAGCCATTAAAATTTTCATACTGTGCTATGTTTTCCTTTGTTTTAAAACTTTTGCCTGGCTTGAAAATTTAATATGAAAGACTTTGGCCTGGTCAGTCACTTGTAAGTTTTTGATAACAATGGGAAAAGTTTCTCTTGCTGGGCTGAATCATTCTTTTGGCAAAGAAATCACAAGCATTCAAGCTTCAACTTCTACAGACATATAAGGTGCTATGATAATAGCACATGTTAAAATGGATACTAGAGTTACTACTCTGTAGCTTTACTAGGTACATGCCTGAATAGATATTATCCCATTTGTACAGAACTTTGTTGAGTAAAATTGAGTTGGGTCTTTTGGTTTTGTATCAGGTTACCATATATGCAGGACTACCTGCATTCTGTCCTCTTTTTAGACAGCAGAACTGCAAAAAGCTGATGTTGAGAATGGCTACTACCATCTTAAAGATTGTGAAATAGGTTTTTCATGGGAGATGGGAACAAAGCTGAGCTGACAGGCATTGCGTTGTAAATGAAATTAAGTCTTGCTTTTAACCCTTTCTCATGGCTCTGTAATTCCTCTGCTTCCTTGTCAAAATTAATTTTCTACTAATTTAACTCCAAAGATCTTGGCAAGCTTTGGATTTTTTTTTTTTTTTTGACAAATAAATTCCTCCCAGCTTTCCCAGCTTTTTGATCATGATCACTGCCATTGTTGGATTGACACTTTACATTCCTGCAGCTGCTTTGGGTGGTTTTAAGTTTAGCAGCATGGAGGCAATACATTTTCTGATCCTCCACCAGGTATTAATCCTGTTTTGTTGAAACTGGTATTAGTTAAATGTAAACGAGTCTACAGCCTGCCATTGTGAGTCTCATAAGCTAACTTTAATATACATGGTAGTTAAATAGATGAGAGTTTTCCCCAGACGGAAAGGCTTTATGACTAAATAACTGCCAGGGCCTGATATTTGTGTTATACTCTTGCTTCTTTAGAAATAGGCCCAACTTCAGATCCAGTTCCAGTGAGATCCAGTGATATTGTTACTAATGTCCTCTGATGAAAATGAGAGCAGATCTGAATTCTTGATCCTTAATGTGTAAAAGTGGATAGATAAAGTATTGGAGCATGCTTACTTTAGGGGGAAGATACAAAGGGTGAGAATAAAGTACTTAATACTGAGTTGCATGGAATCAGAGCTGGAGCATGGCCAACTGGAGAAGAGAAAGAAAGAGTAGTGGAGAAGAAAGTGAGAAATTTCTGGAATGCAGCCATGGGGCAATAAGGATGTGGCAAAAGACTGCAACAGAGAATGATCAAATGGTGGCTTAAATATTGCCTCATGTGACTGTGTATTATCAGAGGTGGATTATTAATCCGATATGATCTGGAGCATGGATACCTGGGGCACATCATGGGGGTGAAGTCGCTGCACACTAACAAACAGTTATGTGTTGCTCCACAGCCATCTGGGAGGTGAGAAGGACAGCACTACTGAGAGGTTGTATTTTTGTAATCTTAGTATATAAAATAAGACTAGGAGGTCTGGGGAGTTTGCATTTTTTTTTTTGGTCTTTTCTTTTGGACATCAGTGCAGTTGTTCCTTGTATGGCCAAAGTGAATAGGATCTATTTCCTATTATCTGTAGAAACACAGAAGCAACCATAATAGCTCCTTGCTGTACTCTTCATTTTCAGTAGTGCTTGAGACAATGTTTTCACCCCATGAGGCTTTTTTTGAAATGTCTTTTTAACACATTTTACCTGGAAGTAAGGTTGTTGAAGGGCCAAACATAAAAAGTAGCTGCTTCAGGGCATGGCAAATTAATCTTCAGGAATACAACATCCTTACTCAATATTCTTTGAAGAGTAAATGAAGTAGATTGAAAATCTCTGCTTCATAAACATCTTCCTGTCATTGACACTGGGACTCCTTATATCCCTTGTCTTAGTGACAAAACATACGTTTTTGATTTGCTCCTTGAAAAGGTACTTGGGCTCTAGATCTGCTGTTGTGGTGTTGGCTGGGCACCACCAATGTTTATAATATATATTTAGCATAATTTGCACTGCCACCATCTCAGTTTTGGTTATTATTATTAGCTCCTTAACTTCCCTTGGGGAAAGGCAAAAGAAGATGCAGATGAACTGAAGGTACAGTTGTATTACCTGTCTGTTACAGATGTCTTTCTAGAAAAAGTGTACTTGCTTTTCTGTTCTGCAGTACTGTGTGGAATTACTTTCCAGTCTCACTAGCACATGTAGTGTGAATATACAGTGTTCCACTGTATTAGCCATGCATAATGCATGTGTTTGCCTTGCAAAGTTCCCTTACATTAGAAAAAATACACAACTGCACATTGCTTCGAGTGATGTTACAGGAGAATGCGGGCAAAGTAAAGAATTTTTCTTGGAATAACTTTGGTTCTTAAAGTATTTGTTTACAGTATCAATTTCAATAATTAATGTACGGATTGAAGCATTTTGCTTATCTTCTTCTTCCAGCAGTAGGGTCAGCACCTATTACTACACAGAAGGAAGCCAGAAAAGCTTCCAGACTCAAAGCTGACAAGTACAGTACTTCAGCTGCAGCCTCAGCATAGGCTGCAAAACTCCGTACGATATTGCACTAATGGGAAGGTGTTTGTTTTTCCTGTCCAGATCACCAATGTGCTGTTTAGACTGTCTATTTCTCCTGAATGTCATTTTTTCCTTTTGGTCTTACAGAATGCGTATGCCAAAATCTTTATGTAACTTTTATTGTAGTAGGAATTGTCCTATTTCCTTTCCTGTTATCAAGCTAAGCCATTTGGGAACTAAAATCTCCTTGTTTCTCTGTAGCAGATTCCTTAGTAGCTCTTTGTAAATGTTGGTGTTGCAGTATATTCACTCAAAAACTGTGAGTTTTAAGGTGTAGAGACTTGATAGTGCTGTGCTATTTTGTTTTCACAAATATAAGCAGGAGTGCACACATTTGTCTTTTCTTCTTTTAGGACAGTAAAACAGGATAAGATTCTTTGATTAACCCCTTTTATAGGTTATTGACAGGAAGAATGAAATCCAGCGTCTGTTGATGCAATGGAAAAGCTTTTTTTTATGGATGAATCTTCTAAAATTTTGAATATACGCAAAGAAGCAAGAAAATGCTTTGAAAGCATGGGAGTTTTAAATTTATATTACTTTCTCTTGCATTATTGACATTGATTTAAAAATAAGATCATGGCAGATTTGCCGTAAGTAGACTATCAATTTTATTTGTATGAATAAACACTGAAGTGGTATGAAAACTTCTACTTGGAGAATGCAAGGGGAAGATGATTAAAATAATCTATTCCCTAAGGGGAAAACATGAAAGATATTTGTACTAAACCAGAAAGGTCTGAAGGATGTGGGAAGGAATGGGATTATCTGGTAGGCACCTGCTCCTACAAGAAGGTTAGTTGAGAACTACAATTTCATTTTAAATTTATTAGGGCTCAAAAAACATGAGCCTGTTATCCCTGTTCCCAGAAGTTGTTAGGTAATACCCACACAGTAAACCAAAGAAATTGCACACTTTGTCTTGATGTGTTGTAACATGGTATTTAATTGATTTATACCTGGAATTACTTGACTTTACTTTGAGTCACCCAATTTTCCTAAGTAAAAGAGATTAATAAATGCAAGAGGGAAAAATGAGAGATTCAGAAACAGATGTAGGACTCATAAATTATAAAATATAGTTAAAACATATAAATTTGGTGGAAATCTGGTAAATTATTAAGGTGAAAATATGTAAATTCAAAAGCATATAAATAATTCAAACCCATTCTACTTATTCTGTCTCAGGTGAAAGGAAACTGTTTATATTTGTTAACTGGAATTATGTTTTTGAAAAAATACATTCAAGTGAATAGTCTTATCTCATTATTTGGATGGGCTACTGATGTGTGTGTAGGCTTCTAAGATCAAGCTGTATTGCTACACTAATTAAAGATTCATCAAACATACACACAGGTAAGGACACTTACAGTCTAGTTACAGCCTCTTATGTTCTGTATGTCCCAGTCAGTGAAAATATTTCCCAGTAAGATTTGCATTGTTACCTCCATTTTCTCCTCCACCACAGAAGCCCTGAAATGGCGCAAGGAATGAGAAAACTCTGCTTGCAAGAAGCACAGTTTAAAGCCTGCCAATTTTTTGTTCTGTCCTATCAGTTTGTGCTCTTTCTGGAGACTTATTTAAGTATCTCTTTAGTATGTATGAATGTTTTTATCAATTTGTCTTAAGAGACAGGAAAGGAAAGGGTTTTTCAATGTTAACAAAAGAATATCTTTGTCCTAAGAGGCATAACAGATCAAAAGATTTGTTACATGTGGTAGACCAACTCTTGCATGCAGTTGCTTATATGTATGCATGTGCAAATGTGACCACTTACACAATGTACACGCAACACATCTTAACGAAACTTTGGTGTATACAGACAGTATTCTGACAATTTTTACAAAAATATTCAGGCAATTGGCTTGCTTTGATTCTCTTCATGATTTTAAGGGATTATCTTTACTCCAGTGATATTTTCTCTTGAAGAATGCTTTCATATCTTTCAAGCAGTCATAAACTGCAATGTTAATGCTCGTGTTTCATTTTGAAAACTGCTGTCAAAGTCTGACATTGCTTTTACTTGTGCCGTAATTTCACAAATTCATGACAGGATTGTGAAATCAACAGAAATTCAAGATTCTTAGTGTCTTGGGATGTTTGGATACACCCAGAATGAGAAAACAGTTTTGCATTTACACCATACTAAACCGCATTGAAATGTGTCTGGGTGAGGAAATGTCTATGCACATTGCACCTTACGTAAGTTAAATATGCAAAATTTCTGGCTTCAATTTTGATCTCTAATACAAGGCTCTGGTTTTCTTCATTTACTAGAGGGTTTAAGGTGGGTGTGGTTTTTTTAGGGAGTTAAAACTCTTAAATCATTGTATCATTGTCTTCAGCATTCCATATGTCATATGAAGATCACGATGGAATTTGTATGCTAACTACAATGTATTGTAATGTCAGAAGATAGTGGGTTTGGTTTTTTTTATTCCTTTTATCACAGTTATAATACATTACATTTACGGACTTATGCAGGTTTATTGGAATACGTTTTCTGGATGAGAAAAAACTGTCAGCCTATGGAAGCTGAGCAATTTTTAGGTGAACAGTTAAGTCAGTGCATGTTCTCAGGTATAATTAGTAGTTGCACTTACCACTTGCGCTCAGTAGAGATTTTAAGCATTGGAATAATTTAAAACACTGACTAATTAATCCTGGCCACACTGCTGTGAGGCAGGTAACAAATGCCATACTGTACGACTATGGTAGAGCTGTTAAACTGAGGCACAAATCTGCTAAGTTTGTCGTTAAGCCAGGATTATCACCTACTAGATCTGAATTCTAGTCAGTCATGTGCTTTAACCACTAGCACTCATGTGAATTAACAAAGAATTTGCATCTCAGAAAAGAAGTAAAATCCTTATTAGCAGAGATTTTCACATTTTTCCTGTTAAGTAACTTGATATGAGCATGATGATCTGTGGCTTGGGTCATTCACCAGTCTTTCTAATGCATATGTATTTATTAAAAGGCAGAAATAGATGCAGAACTCTGATGTGGTGCATGTAGCTTTTCTCATTTCATTATAATATGATCCCAGTACCGTACAAATTTGCATTTGCTTTGTAAGGACTCCTTTTAGGCAGTGGGCTTTTGAGCTGAAAAAAAAACCACTTTTGAAATAAAAATAATAAAAAGCATAAAATAATTGCCTTAGTGTTAGATGCGCTGTATGTGGGGCTTTTACGTCTTGAGTTCATGGTGCATCAGAACAATTACACTTATTATCGTCTATTGTGCAGGAAGTAGTATCTTTGTCTAAAAGAGTCTGTCAGGCACAGCTTAAATCTCTGCACTCTTATTTTTTATCACAGACAACTAAATTCTATTTCAGCTAGAAACTTGTTCATTCAAAGAAACCTGACACCTAGAAATTCGTCCCTAGAGGAGGTGTGTAGCTGTGTTTTATAGTTCAGATCATTGTACAGGTTGCATGTGAGCTCTCTTACTGCATTAGAGATGATTATATGCTACAGGAAAATATTAACAAGTATAAAGCAAGATCAGAAGATACTTAATACACTTTAAGGCAAATTGTATTAAAGGACTATATCTTATATAAAAATTAGGTCCTTTAGGAAGGTATTAGTCAAAGTCAATATTTTAACCAGTATGTTTCTACATACAACTTATTTAATTTAATAAAAATAGTAGCAATTGCTGGCTTTCCTACGTTTCTTTGAAGTATTTTGAAAATATTTTGAGATTTGTACTTCTCTACCAGTCTATAGTTACACCATTTCTGTTTTTTAACATAGTCAACTTGTACTTGTTTAACTGGAACGATTTGGAAATTTTATTTAGGATTGTTTTTTTGTCAGCAAAATCTTATCATTTTTTATGATAATAGAGTTAAAAAAAAGAATACAAGGCCTTGTGACTGACACAAGCTGTCAACAGTTGCTTGGTAGTACAGCAGGAACCTTTTTTTTCACTGTGCATACACAACCATTGATACATATATGCATAGATAATTCTGAGTAGTGGTCAGGATATCACAGGGAAGTGCATTGGTATCTAAGAAAGCTTACAGATGTTGTAGGATTAAAATGCCCTAACACATAAATCACTTAAATGTGGGTGTACTGTCACCTGATTCCACAATCATGCAAACAATTGTAACCTTCTGCTAAGCTTGCAAGTGGTAGTGTATTTTAGATAGGGATCATAATGGAATTAAGAAAAATGTGAGATAATCAGTATTACTTCTTGGCTGGAAAAATAATCATTGCTGTCATTGCATCTTACATTGGAAAAGGACCCTATTCCACCTTTACTGAAAGGTGAAGGGAAAGAATTCATGCTGGCCTTGGAAATTACTATTTTTTTCTATCCTAGCTACTAAAGCAGTAATGTGAAAGTCTGCATGGGAAGCACAAGCAACTGGAAAGCTTTTCCCTTAAGTACTTCCACAGCCCTGTCAAGCCAGCCATTTTCCACTTTCACTGGCAAATTTGATGTCAGGTTTTGTTTACTCCTTGGGTATTATGTATCAGATAGGGTTTCTGTACTGTTGATTTTGTATGCACACACATGCATAAAATATCTATATGTGCATTATGTATATATATTTATAAAGTATTATGGGCCAAAAAATATATGCTGCAGTATGTGAAATAATGTAGCAATGTAGCACTTTTCAACGTTGTTTTTAGAAAGAGATAAGAAGATGCTGTGCTAAAAAGTGGAAAAGTGATTTAATGTTCTTCTTACCTGCGTTATTAAGCTCATTTGTGTACATTTGGTATTTTGGTTCATGTTGCGCTTTGATCTTTAGTCCATGTCCCACCTAATAAGACTCTCCTGATTGGACTAAACAGGCCTTTGTTTTGAAAGTTGTATGTTTTGAAGATCTGTAATTTCCTCAGCAGTAAGCTCCCTTTCATTGCAGTGGGAAGAGGACTGGGAACCTCTGCTCCTCCATCTAGAGAGAGTGTATTTGGAGAATAAGAGGATAAAAAACCCTCAGGGTTGGAATAGTACCTCACCTGTAATAATATTCAAAGCAACACCTTCCTAATGCATACATTTTCCTGGGAAATCTTGATAGTGGACCAGTGGGAAAAGCTACAAAATCTGTAAGAAAACCTAGCTTTGCTATGGTGTGCATAACAGATTTCCTAATGAAGCTGGAAAGAAGCTGGAGAAATTGTATCTTGCTGTTGTCCAGATGGCTATTCAAAGAACAGATTTCAGCTTAAAATATGTTTCTTAGCTCTTAAATTTCCTTTACTTTCTTTAAAAGCCCCAATATTTTTTCCCACCCACATTGTATTTACTTCATAATAAAGAGAATTAAAAAAAAAAAAAAAAAAAGAGGTTCTAGCTTTTTATTTAGACAAGGAAGATGTTCGATTAAAATGGTTTTTATTTAGAAAACAGTTTATGCAAATGAGCTTATGTTTTTGGGAAGTGCTTTCCCTGTGTTCAGGATTGCATGCTGTAATTCAGTCAAAATGGAGTAATTTAAAAGACTCAATTTTCTTCACTCTCTGCTTCTTTTTCTATTTTTTTTCCTCCTGAATTGTGCTCTGTAAGAAAGACATAAAGCCTTTGCTTTGAGTATTTTTATGCATTAACATAATGGCTGATTTGGACCAGTTTTCTGCACAATAAAAAAAAAAAAAAGGCCAAACCCTGCCATTAATTTCACAAATGTTAAATATTGATAAACTATATATGAGGAATTGTACTCCTGCTACTCATTACTGTATTTTTTAAAATGCACCTTTAAAAAAGGCAAAACCCCTCACAATATTATATGCTCACCTGTTTTTTTCTTACAAACTATACAAGCTAGCTTGTATCATCAGAGTTAATATTAAGGGGGCTTATCTTTGCTTTGTTATTATTTTATTAATCTGTAATACTAATCTCTAGTTAGTTAAATATATTTTATATTAAAGGTATATTTGGTGCAGATCCTCCAAAAGTAAATGCGTATATTTTTATAACCAGCTTAGAGAGACCGTAGAGTTTCTTTGAAGCCTGAAAGCAGAAGTGTCTTTAAAGGGGGGAAGACAGTAAGGAAGGAGAGCAAATACTTTCATAAAATCTAAGCACGTTCCTGTTCTATGATAATAGATGCTATAGCACAATACTTGGCAGATTTTAGCGAGGCTGATAAGAACAGTGGAGTGGGAGAAAAAAGTTAGGAACTCAAACAAGTACTGACTATGAATGATTTGACTAGAACATTTATAAATAAAGAATTTTTCGGGCTTGAGTGGTATTCAAACAAGAAAAAATGGTGAATTTTGCCAAAATGATGTAATGACAGATGAACATAGCTGGTCTAAAGGTCATTTTAACATTTGAATAGCAAATATTTTCCATGCAGAAGGGCCAGACATTTAATCTGTGACAAGAACAGTGCAGATTTTACTTGAGAAAGTGATGGTAGCTCTGATTTCCAGGATTTTATCAAGAAAATTTATTGAAGATAAACTTGGTTTTTTTTACTTGGTAAATTTTACAAATTAACAGATTAAATCAATATTATCACAGATGGACAAAGGATCCTCTAGATAGATAGTACAGGCATCTAGAAAGCAAAAAAAAATATATAAATATATGCATATTCATATATGTACATAAATATACCATCAGCACATACTTACATGCAATTAGATGCAATTCTCTGTGCCTGGTGCATAACTAATTGGCTAATACATAATTGGCTAATCAAAAAGATTTCTAAACTCCCGGTTCAGTAGAAGTTACCTGGATGATAATTACCATTTATTCTTTTCCTATTTGAGCAATTTAGTTTTAAATCCAAGGAAAAAAAAAGATGACTTTTTTCCATAAAGTTTCCAACACTTCTTAATTTAACTACTATATGTCCATATCTGTCATTAAAGAGTCAGAATATAGGAGAAAGTAATTCGGAAAAATAGTTAATACTTTAAAAGATAAAAATGAAAAGAACACTTAGGTACTGTGAAGATTGTATTTAGGACAGACTACCTAAAGAATTCCTAGTTTTATTTAAACCAGTTTTCTAATCCCCTGCTAGGCTAATTCATACATAATATGGTAAAAGGACATGGGTTCTATTTTTGGGTATGCAATCATATTTTAAATGAATCATATTATTCCCCTGTCTCATTTTCCACATTTCTAAATAGGGATAATAAGATTTATCTGCCTTGGCAGTACAGTAAAGACAGTATAAAGCTCCAAATTAGTAATTCTTATTAACACATGCAGTTGCACACCTAAGCAAAGGAGATCACATTCTGCTGATGAACCTAAAATAGGAGCCTGGCCAAGTGTCACAGAACTAAAATCTTACCCTTTGTGGAGAAAGGCTAAAAGCATAGGTTTGTGCATATTTGCAACCTATTTGAGAGAGAAAAGTTAATTTATTTCAAAGCGGTGTTTTTCTGACATGCTGTGGAAATAGAACACAAAGAAGGTAGTGGCATGCTTATGGAAACCCTTGGAAAGCTGATGTTTTAAGCAGCCATATTACAGGATGAGTCCAACTGGGAAGACCCAGAAGTGCTTCTGCCTCTTGGGTACTGCTGTGGGCGGTAGGTGTCTTCTGACTTATTTACCCTAACATGGGCATGCGTTAGTGTCCCCTTTCTGTGCTGTGGTTCACATGAGAAGGAAATCCACAAGTACCTTACCCACAGGGTTGCTGCAGGCATGAGCCCAATCTCAGTGGTCCAGAAGCATGAACATTTTGCACTTGCCAGCAATTAACAGGTAGCCCAGAAAAGTACTGCTTGGGTTACAGTAATGTCCCACATTTATCGTAGTGATGTGTATAACAACTAATTGAGCCAGTGTAATGCTGTAATATGATTATTGACTAAGAAGTATTTGCAGTATTAAGCAGAATAAAATTTTTGACTTAATGGTTGTTTGTTTTTTGTTGGTTTGGTTTGTTTTTTTTTTTACAGAAGTTAGGATTGCTTTCAATGGCATGCATTTCTATAGTGTTTTGTAGCAGAACCATTTGTATATTGTGCAGATATATGGGAACTGGAAAATCAAAGTGAGGAAAGCCATTAATCAGCTTGCTAATGTGTTTCCCTGATCAGGCTGGAAAGAGTGCTAAGAACAGGTAGGTAGCATACATTATGAAAAAGAGATGGACCATCAGATATGGCTTTCTGAGGTAAATCTGTGCAGTGGGAGAGATTTAACTTTTCCCTTTATATAAAATTTGCAGTTCCATAAGTAACATGATTAAGAAAATGCTCTTGTGTGAATAATGACCTGGTATAAATTTCTGAATTTATTTCTTGTTTCCCATGTGACATTAGGCAGGTAACTCAAATCTCCTGTATCATCGGTATGTGTATACCTCAGGAGTAACCTCAGGAGTAACCTTTTCTGCCAGTTCATTACCCATATAAAAATACAGTATTTCATCCTCCTTTGATGTGTCATGTTGTCTTCCTCCAAACTATTGCAGCTCCTTGCTGTAAGCATCCAGGTGATTAAACCAATCCAGAACCTTAGCACTATGGGATCTAGTATGAGGAACCCATTCTGTTTGTGTTTTAACCACTAACTGATTTTGTGTGGTGTCTTTAAACACTGCTGTAACAGATATAACAATAATTGTATCAATAAGCTTGACCTTCTTATTGTTATTTCTAATGTAACTGTGCTTTAGGTCAATTTAATGTTAACACCCACTTAACTTTGACAGTAATGTATTTTTGGGAAATTATTTTGCATCTAGTCATCTTAAGCTTTAATTTGGAGTGCAGATAAAACTGAAGTGCCAAAAGGGGATTCTGTCCCAATATAGCATCATAACTGTGGTTTAACTAGTCACCTTTAATCAGTGACTGTCCACTTTACGGTTTGGCAGATGTACAGTGAGAGTAGAAAAGATGCCATTTGACAATGACTGGGATGCAATACATACAATGAATGCTTGGCTAAAATTACATATTTTTGTCACATGCATCATTAGGTATTTTAAGTAATTAATGACTGCACAATAGAATGACAGCTTGATTCCAGTTTTGATGTACAGCTCTATTCAACTTGAGTAAGTTGACTTTAAATAAAGAAAGCAACAGTGTGTCATAGAGGGCTGACAAGACTGGTTTCTGTACAGCTTTGGGACACATAGTGAGATAATCTGCTTTAGGTCATATATTGCCATTTGCTTCATCTGCATTTTGCAGCATACTCTTTGGAAAAAGGCCATCTGTAGATCTAGAGCTTTCTGTTGTAATACTGCTACTGAATTTGGTTTCACATATAGGGTCTTCTGGTTCACCTCTGGGGTACTGATATTGCCTGTGCACACAATCTCCTTTGGTCAGACAATTCATCTTCATTCACATTCAATACAGCAGTGGTTGCATTGATCTCTGAAGAAGGCCTGTTTCAAAAGCAAGTGAATTAGAGCTAAGTGCGTACTGACAAGCTCAACATACAAAATACAGCAATGAACTGGAGAATTTATTACAATATCTGTCTTTATTTTTATTTTATAAATTATTAAAAATTGTATTTATGTATCCTATTATGTCAGGTTTGATCATCTTTACATAGAGATGGTTCTGCAACAGGCTTATAAATCCCATGGACTGTGAGGCCACTGTAATTTATTATGATCTGTCTTCCAGAATGCCCATCTGATATGTAGGATAAATATGTTCTTGTATGTTGTTTACCTGAAAAACCTAAAAATTTAAAGGACATTCCATTAATTAAAAAAAAGATAAAATATTAATGAGTGCCCAAGTAAGATTCAATTCCATTGAAAGCAATAATTTAAAAGAGAACATACAGTAAGTACCTCAAAGTGGTTCGAATAAATTTGATTCAGCACTTACCTTGAATTCCTAAGAATCCATTAATGTCTTTCAAAGAAAACATATGAATACACTAAAGGTCTACACAGAAAACCCAAATCATTACTACTCTAATGGAAACTATGATTATATTAATAATTGCTTTGAACCTGTATAGTAATTTTCATTTTAGTGCTGTATAAGAATTGACTAGTCATCTATGTTGATGCAGAAAGAGAGATACTACTTATTTTACACTGTGAAATAACCTTTGCTGGTTTGTTAGAAACAGCAAACAGTGATGATATGAAGCTCTTTAGAGATGTGAGCATTCTTGATCCAGATGTTTAAAATGGTCAGAGCATCAGACATATTTATATACCTGACTGTTTCACTAAAACCCTGAGGTGAAAATTTTGGATTATTTTCAATCTGCAGTTAACTTCAAGGTGATATCTTGTGAAGAGCTGTTGGAATAATAGAATTAATTACTGATTTCCATTAATTATAATAGAAATCAGAATGTGTGATGAATCTTATTCTTAGCTGTGCCCTATATCTACCAGAAACAGTTGTCAAGGATGCAGAGGAGGAACCCATTAAAGGTACTGAATTGTTTTACCTTGACCTCTCCTATAGTTGAGAACATATTCAGGAGAGCCTTAAACTGAATTGCCTGGGTGCTGTTCCTTGATGCTTGGCACATGCAGGGCTGAGGAAATCTACATCATCATCTGCAGGTGCCATTGTGGGGGGGTGGTGGGAGAAGTTCTGTCAGTCTTTCATGCCTGAGGAATTTCCACCTTGCTGCTGAAGCTGTTGATGTTATAGCTAATGCTTCAGCTGGAGGAAAGTAACTGTAGGCATGGGGAAAAACTTGGTACCATGTCCAAGCAAATAATTACTCATAATCTCTACTCTTGAGTGCAAGCCAAGAGAAGATGGTGAAGGCATGCAAAAAACGAGTCTCACAGCTTATCCTGAGTAAGCACATGGCAGTAAGCTTCCAGGCTCCCACTGATATTAATAGCTGAACTATAAAAATGACTTTCAGTTTAAATTCAGACTCCCTTATTGATTTCCAGCTTGATTTTTACATGAACATCCTATCTCTCTCTTATCAGCCTCATGCAGCTCTAGGTGGTTTGGCACTTTGTGATGTTCTTGACATTGTTCAGAGAGATGTTAAGTTACAGCTGAACAGCTTCCTTGACCTGAAATTTAAACAGGAATGTGACAGTCCTGGAATTTTACTTAAAACTCAGAAAAATGTCTTCAAAAGTACCTGAAAACTGCCTTTTAAGAAGCATTTCAGACAAGCACATTGTTAGCATTAACTGTTTAATAATTTGGAGCAAATATTAACTGGTCACTATTTTCATGGACACTGTTCCACTAGAGAACAAAAATTATTTAGGAAGGAGATTTTTATGCTAATCTAAAGTCCATGGGAAGCGTTTCTTCCCCTGCCCCACCCTATTTCTTTTCACAGAAAGACATGAATTGATGTGGGTGCCTTTTACACATGATGGGATGAATAAACCATAGCTTTCACAGCTATTTGGTCTGCATTAGCATCAGCTATGTGTTTTTACAGTGAAAAGAAGCAGCGATGATGGGGTTAGAAGAGATACTGGATGATGAGGGTGTGGTCCTGTTGAAGAAAAAGGTATGTTAAGGCACGATGCGCTTGGGGGGGGGGGGGGGGGGGGGGGGGGGGGGGGGGGGGGGGGGGG